>JAGPOW010003182.1:29126828-29218775 GCA_030014935.1 Caiman crocodilus
TCAAGAGGAGGTTGGATGATCACCTCTCTGGGGTCTTGTGAACCCAGCATTCATTCCTGCCTGTGGCAGGGGGTCAGGCTAGATGATCTGTTCAGGTCCCTCCTGACCTTAGCTACTATAAAACTATAGATGACAGGGCCACTAGAGGTCTAAAATAGGTACTGACCAACTCCTAGCTACTCTTGAAGATGCATCCTCAGCCACTAGTGGCAAATACAGGTTGATGTGCTTCTCCAGGAACCACATCAAGCTGACAGAAATTGATAACTGACAGTCCCCAGCAGTAATCTGTCAAACAACCTGACTCTGAAGACAGTAAACACTTACAGTTTCACCAGAATCTCTTTGGTTATTGGAACTTCAGAAATAATAGAGTAGATATATTTTACAAAATCTGTTTCAGCTAAACAAATATGTTGGAAATTGGTATGGTTTGAATGGGCCCCCTGAAGAGCCAAGTCTGCTCTTCTGGTCTTCACGATAAAACCAAAGCACCTGATTGGTTTTCATTCTACAAGAGACAGACAAGGGAAAGAGCAGCATGACTGAGGCTGATTAAAAACCATAAGAAACTAAGTGGACTATATTTTGTATTTTATTCACGTAGAAGAAGAAAGAAGTCTTTAGAAATAAATTATACAAGAGCTCTATACAGTGACAGTCTGGTGCCTACAACTGGGACATCTGAAACAACTGGAAATAGCTTTTGCCTTATAATACTCAGAACAAGTAACTCCAGAAACTGCTTGTATATAACTAAAATTCATGTTGCTGGTAATACATTCAACAATTATCATATTGGACACTTTAGCTTTTCAGATAACTGACTTTGCAAAGTACTAGAAGAGCTCTATCTTCCTGGTAACAAGCATCCATGAAGGAGACTAACAGATGTAATTGCACTGAGGGGTTGTTGGTTGTAGCCATGTTGGTCTACAAACATAGGCAGGCAATGTTCTCTGGGTAGATCTTTTATTAGACCAACTAAATAGTTGCACAAAAAAATTTTGTAAGCTTTCTAGTACAAACACCCTTCTTCAGGCAAACTGCATCAATACACTTGATCACTGCAGCCACTTCTGGGAGTGGCTGTGGCTGCTTCTGGGAGTGGCTGCAGCAATCCGCTGGCGCTTGCAGGGAGGGTACCGGCACTCCCACCTGCCCCCCTTGCCCATCACCTAAGCAGTGAGTGTGGCCAGGCAGGGGAAGTACCAGTGCTCTCAGGGAATGTACATGCACCACCTAAACATTGCCACTGCCTCCTTTGCTAGAGAATGTGGCTATAAAAACAAGTGATATTTAATCACTGGTTACCTGGCTAGGCTGTCATAGAATCACAGAAAATTAGGGTTGGAAAGGTCCTCAGGAGGTCATCTAGTCCAAAGTCCTGGTCAAAGCAGGACCAGCCCCAACTAGATCATCCCAGCCAAGGCTCTGTCTAGCTGGATCTTGAAAACCTCCAAAGATGAAGATTGCACCATCTCTCTGGGTAACCTGTTCCAGTGTTTTGCTCCCTCCTAGTGAGAAAATTGTTCTACTATCTAACCTATACCTCCCTGAACACAGTACTCCAGATGTGGCCTCACCAGCACCGAAAGAGGGGAATAGTCACTTCCCTTGACCTACTGGCAACACACCTACCAATGTATCCCAGTATGCCATTAGCTTTCTTGGCAACAAGGGCACACTGCTGGCTCTTATTCAGGTTATTGTCCACTGTAACCCCCAGTTCTTTTTCAGCAGAGCTGCTGCCCAACCAGTGAGCCCCTAGCCTGTACTGGTGCGTGGGATTGTTCTGTCCTGAGCACAGGACTCTGCACTTGTCGTTGTTAAACCTCAGATTTCTTTTGGCCCGATCCTCCAATTTGTCTAAGTCACTCTGAATCCTAACCTTACCCTCCAGCATATCTACTATTCCCTCAGCTTTGTATTATATGCAAACCTGCTGAAGGTACACCCTATGCCATCTTCCAGATTGTTGATGAAGACATTGAACAAAACCAGTCCCATGACTGACCCTGGAGCTCTCCATTTGATACCAGCTGTCAACTAGACATTGAGCTTTTAATTACCACTCTCTAAGCCCAATGCTTCAGTCAGCTTTCCATCTAGCTTACAGTCCATTAATTCAGCCCATAGTTCCTTAGCTTGCCTACGAGACTGTTTCCCCCACAAATTGTGCCTCTCCAGATTCAGGAGGCACCAGTCACCCCTGACAGAGGATTCAGAAAAGGCTGAAGTGCTCAATGCCTTTTTTGCCTCAGTCTTCACAGGCAAGATCAGCTCCCAGATTAGTGCACTAGGCAGCACAATTTGGGGAGGAGGTGAGCAGCCCTCAGTGCTGAAAGAACAGACTATTAAGAAAAGTTGTACATGTACAAGTCCACAGGGCTGGATGGGATGCACCTGAGGGTGCTGAGGGTGTTGGCTGATGTGATTGCAAACCGCTGACCATCATCTTTGAAAACTCATTGCTATTAGGAGAGGTCCTGCATGATTGGAAAAGGGCAAACATAATGCCCATATTTAAGAAAGGCGAAAAAGAGGATCCAGGGAACTACAGACTAGTCAGCCTCATCTCAGTCCCTGGAAAAATCAAGGAGCAGATCCTTAGGGAATCCATTCCTAACCACATGGAGGAGAAGTAATTAGGAACAGACAGCATGGATTCACCAGCAGCAAGTCATGTCTGACCAACCTGATTGCCTTCTGTGATGAGATGACTGGCTCTGTGGATGCAAGGAGACTAGTGGATGTGGTGTTCCTTGAATTTAGCAAGGCTTTCAGTATGGTCTCCCACAACATTCTCCAGTAGTGCTGTGTGGCACAAAGTGTGATATGATGCTACTATGCAGTAATAATGAGCTACTGTGCAGTCAGTATCGCCAAAAAGCTGTTTGGGAATGTGTGTATGCAAGTACTAAATGACTGTGCAGTAACAACTGTGCAGTAACAACTGCACAGTCTGCATCTTATGTAGACACACCCATTAAGTCCATGTCAGGCAATGATGGGAACAGGAACATAATTTCAAGTTTGTTTTTTTTTAAATCACATTTTGCAGATAGCTTCTTTCCCTCAGAGATAAAATATTTCACCACTTTTTGGTGTCTTGTATATACCAGCACAGCAAAACAGGGTTCAGCTGTGAGCCTAGCAGGATATAAGGCTGCTAAAATTCAAAACATTTCAAATCTTTTTTTCCATATTTAACCAAAAAACACTAAAGGAAAGAGTCAATTTTCTAAGGATTCTCAACACATCAAACAACATGACTCCAAGATACAGTATATGAGCTGGAAAGACTAAATTTTCTTCAAAATTTGTCTTGGAAGGAAGTGAATGTAGTGTCCAAATATGGTTTTCATTAATCTCTTTGGCTACAGTTGTATACCAATAATGAAAGTTTTTAAATAGTAACATTAGCTACTATATGTATACCATTGTGGTAGTTATATAAACTTCTTACCACATAGTTACACATGGTTGTGGAATGCATTTAGCATTTCTTCCTACATAAAGGTCTTACCTCCTGCTCCTTTGAACAGCACAGCAAATAAAAAAGCTACAAAAGTATACAACTTTGCAAGACACTTTCACAAGAGGCAAACCCTTTTTTAGAGTCACTATATATCTTTATTTAGAAGGTGTCACCTTAATAACTCTATCTTACAGCCTGAGGGCACCTTCAAAACAAGGAAAGCTGTGTTATAACAGGACAAATTCATAGTCCAAAATCCACCATACAATGCTGTCAGAGTCTATGACAACTACACCTGGACAGAGGCACTCCAGTGCAAACTCTTTCTGTGGCCTAAATACCATATCCTTCACAGACTAAACCAACTGATATGATTAGAGGTGGTGAGGAAAGGTCAAGGCACCCACAAGATTCACTAATTCAACTCATTTCATGCAGGTTTGATCTTATGGCAAACAAACCACCACCTCCCTTCAATGATGAATCTCTGTTCAAGAGAGGTGAAATGTAAAGTGGGTGTGAATCAAGCCCATTTTGCTTTATCTGAGTTCTGTGTGAGCATGTTGTGGCTGCTGACAGCAACAGACACTAGGGAACAGTCAAGATAGAGATGTTAACATACAAAATATTTCTATTTACAGTTTTTAACATACACTGGAGCTGATGAAAGATTCCACCGTTAATTATTCAAATTACTGTATTACTCCATTACTTCATGGGGACTCTTGGATGACAAGCAGCAGCACTAACAATGTAGAACAGACTGTAGTTTTGTGTTGTTCTGAAATGCACACTGAAGCAACACATCTAATTTTACAATAAAGCTTTGAAAGCTTGTATAACTATACCAAGCATGTAGTTGGTCCAATAAAGGCTATAACCCACCAAAATCCTTATCTCTCCAGTAAATCTACACCATACAGTTCTGAACATTTTCTTAGAGACTGTCATTCCTAGTAACATGCCTTCCTGAGAAGTCCACTTTTCTAATGAAGCTTAGATTCCATCACTGATCTTTTCAATAGTATAATATAAATAAATAGAAGCAAGTTAACAATACAATGTCCCTGTAACAGGTGGCCTTCTCAGGGCCGATTTGCCTTTGGTCCGCCCACCTGTTTCTGGGCCATCTGCCGGCCTTCTTGCTTGCCATACCTCGTTGTTATTTAATTAATGATCTTAATTAGGCTGGAGGCTGCCCATTTCCTGCCCTGATGCCAGGGGGCACTATCTGCGGCTCTGTACCTCCCCTACACTGCAGCCTATGCCTCATAGATGGCATCCGCTGGTGTTAATCTCACTGGCCCCACACTGGGCCCCAGACTTCTCTAATTAGGACCCCACCAAGACCCCTCCATTCTGGCAGCCTACCCTACCTTCATTCAGGCTATCTAGCTCCCTGAAACTATTTTCCTCTCTCGGGTGTGGTCCCCACAGGACCTTTGACCATATAGGTCCTAGCCTCACCTCTAAGGCCAGTCGGAAACCCCAGGCTCTTAGCTCTGGGCATCCCTTGTGGTAGGCCCCTGGCCTTTATAACCATTCTGATCCTGTCCCCAGCACTGACCAGTCAAGGGTACTCTCTTTATCAGTTCTGACTCTCTAGTCCCACTCTCTCCCCGGGGGTCTGCCCTCTGGGCCCTAGTAGCAAATGACCCACCCAATTGTGAGGGCTGGGGTTAAGGCGCCCCCAACCTGCCTTTCACTGGGGTGGTAACTAGCTTGGCATTTCCTGGGGGCTCCCGCGCCACTGAGAGCCCCACCAGGCCACCCACTCCCAGCAGGGTGCAGTTTTAGGTCATGCCCAAGACCAGAAGCCTCCTAGCCATCCCCTACAGATCCTCCCTTACCTCGAGTGTGTTCCAAGAAGCCTCACAGAAAGGATATGTCATAGTGCTCAGCCTGGAATCAGCAGACAGAACTCACTAAATAGATAAAACCATCTGAAGAGAGGTCATAGCTGAAGAATTCAAGAAATGAATTGATTCAATACCAGCTGAAAGCAACATTCTCAGGTTAGTCTCTTATCACATCTCAGTCATAAATTAAAGCTGCCTTCAGCTGGTCCAAATATGAGAGGACAAGGCCTATCATCTCCCCTCTGTGATAATACTGCTAAATATACTTGCACATTGCAAGTTTCTTGCATGTGCAGCTATGGGGCCATTTCAGCAGAATTTAATAAATTTAATAAACTCTGGCACCTTTTTAGATACAAAATACAAATCTTCTGAGGACATAAGTAATGTCAGAGTACATCATTAGAGTGGTCCAGTGTTATTAATGCACCTAGATAACTTTTGTCATATATTTCATAAACAAAAGAGTGTGCCTGTTAAAGCAATATTGCATTTCACAGATAGTCTAACAACCAGACAGTTAAAAATACAAGCAGAAATTTTCAGAATTTCAGATGACGTTTATCTCAAACAATTGCCAAGAAAATAAGTACATTTCATGTCACCCTTGCTGGTTTTAGATATATCTGAGCAACACAGTACGTTGCACACTGTGCAAAATAATATAGACCTGAGTATTATATTGCCATTCTGGAAACAAACCGCAGCCAGATCGACAGCTATCAAAAGGAAGTCCAACAAGGCAACTCAACAGAACTTCCTATGTCTTATAAAAGAAGCTGCTGAATAATGTTATAGTTGCACCTGTCCAACCATACGTATTAATATCTTCAAAGTATCTTCATATTCAATACCAATATTGATCTGGGTTCTATAATGAGCATAGTGTGGGTAGATCCTTGCACCCATGAGCATTGAAGGACACAGGCACTGAACAATGATGATTAATATCTCAAAAACATTATTCATAATAAGTGAATCCCTTTAAATCTTTTAATTTACTCTCTGTCTACATGAAGATTAAGTCATTTGAGTCCCTGTGCATACTGGAGCATTAGAAAACTCAAATTTGAGCAACCCAATACTGAAACAAGTAAGGATAAGACTAGAACCCCTAGAAAAACTTTCTACTAAGCTAGGCCCAAGAAAACCCAGCCTTATGCCCAAGAAGGCCACAAGTCAAAGCAGGGCTGAGCTCACTAGGTGATTGGGTGGGTTGGGCAGCAGTCTGGCTGGGATAGATGAAGTCAGGAATGCTGGGGGAAGGAGTGGGGCTACAAAAAATGGGTGGGATTTGTAGATTAAATGGCAGAAGTGTCAGGTGCATCAGAACTACACCATTGAAGAGATCCCCTCTGTGCAAAGGAATTCTGTTTGTATGATAGGAACTTTCCCCAGTGGAAAAGCCTAACCTTGGTAGGGTAGTTCTGCAGTCCTGCCTTGCTGGGTGTGGACAAGTATCCTTCCTTTGGCTAAGACCAAGTGTGATGAGGGCATCTGAACTCCCAGACCCAGGCATCTTACTGTTATTGAAACTGCCCAAGGAGTTTCACCTGATCTTCTGAGATCTGGCAGGGCCAGACCTGCTGGTGCTCTTCTGAAAGCGCCTGCAGGAAGGCCAGTTGGGTGCGGGGATGGACCAGGGCCTCATGACCCTCCTGTACAAGAAGAGTCTGAGAGGGGAGTTGAAGAACTGGAGGCTAATCACCCTCCTGAACTTCAATTACAAGTGCCTGGCCAAAGTTTTGCCCAAGTGATTCGAATTCATCCTAGGTGCAGTAATTCATGAGGACCAGTCATGTAGGGTGCTGAGACACTAGATCCACAGAGCCCTGATGCAACTGAGAGATGTGCTCCAGCTGCAGAGAGAGAGATGGCAGAGCATTGCCATCCTAAACCTGGACCTGGAGAAGGCCTTTCGACGGTGTCCCACTGGTTCCTGTTCTAAACACTGGAGTGGATGGGAATCCTCCCGACCTTTGTCAGCTGGATCAGGACCCTCTACACAAATGGGAGCAGCAAAGTCAATGGCTTCCTGAGAGCTCAGATCAGGGTGGAGTTAGGAGTTTGGCAGGGCTGCCTGCTCTCCCCAGTCCTGTTGGTCTGCACCACCGAACCCCTGGCCCAGTGCCTGAGGCAGGACCCAGGGATCCATGGAGTCCACATCCTGGGTAGCAGCAATCAAGAGGCCAAGGTCCTGGCCTACATGGATGACTTGGACATCCTGTGCTGGAACACATGGTTGGTACATACAGCCCTGTGGCACGTGCAGGAATACAAGGCAGTGGCAGAGGCCAAGCTCAACATGAGCAAGAGCACCTGCCTTACCATGGGTGAGCTCAGGGATCTCAAGTCCCTGGGGGGTCTCTGTCCCCCGCGAGGGAGTCAAGATCCTTGGGACAAATTTTGACCCCGAGCTGAGTGGCAGACCAGCGTGGGAGAAGACAGAGGCAAAAGTAAAGCAGAGACTGGGGCTGTGGCACATGTGGTCCCTTTCCATGGGGGGAAGGCAGTGTTGTTACCGGTACTTCTGTACACCACACTGGTCTTCCCCACTTGGAGCACATCAGCCACAGGATCCAGAGGGCTGTGTGCATTTTCTTCTGCGGTTCCAGATGGTAAAAGGTTGTCAGGAAGACTCTGTACAAGGACAAGAGGGCAGGGGCATGCCAGACATCCTCCTGTACCTATGGCCAAGTACGCAAGCCAGATCTGCAAGCTGGTGACAGGCACGGAATCCAAAACCACCTGCCTGGTGAGCTATTTTGCAGGGCACATTCTGAGACATGTAGGGGGGTTCACCCCAACCAACCACAGACCGTGGATCATGGGCTCACCATGGTTACACAAGATCCTAAACCACAGTTTGTATGGCCTGCAGAGCGAGCATGAGCAAGCAATCACATCCAGGAGACAGTGAGGCTGAGGGATATCGTGTCACCCATGGACCTGCTTCCAGGCAACATAAGCCAGGCCGTGTGGGAATGCATTGACCACAAGGACTTGTGCAAAGATCACAGGGACCTGAACTGGCTGATAGCCCACTGAGCACTGCCAGTGAGGACCCGGAGACATAGAGAAGGACAGCCTGAAAGACCTAGCTGCCCATGGCCCAACTGACAGGGAGCCACCTCCCCCGGCTCTGCACCTGTGCCAAGGAGGCATGGAACAGGGTGAAGTAGCTCTGCGAAGCAGTAACTGGTGCCAGCCAGCTAACCAGAAAAGCGGCACTGTACAGGTACCTCGCCAAACTCCTGGAGCCTGTCAGCTCATTTTGACCAGTTTGCATTCTGCATCAGGAGTGCCCAGTTGAAATCCAGGAAACTCCTGATGTACAGGCAAACAAATGTAAGCGTGGTAGACTGTCTGAAAATGGCTCTGAGCGAACTCCAAACCTAGTACCAGAAATTGGCAGTAGAGGATGCGACCAAAGCCACCTGGCACAGAGACACTTGTCAAAGGATCTTCCAACTCCCCCCTAGTGGGGAAGTGAGCTGTGACAGGGAGGAAGAGACAAATGAAACGGAGGACAGCAACAGCAGCAGCGAGTTCTCCATCAGGAGCTGGAGCAACAGCGACAAGGACAACGGGTGAACTGAGTCTGTGAAGGAAACGGGTTGCCTGGACTAAGAGACCAGCGACTGTGTGTGTGTGGTGCACAGATGCAGATATTGTAATGGTTTTGGGTGGCCAGCAGGCCTTTGTACAGATGCACTGGATCATGGGTGCGGATATTGTAATGAGTTATGGTTTTCTTTGTGATGTGATGCTAGGAGTGTAGATATATATAACCACATGGATGATTGTTTTTTGGAAAAAAGAAAAACCTGTCTGAATTCCCAGGCCTTTGGGCAGATGCCAGGAGTCCTGAATCGCCAGGCCAGTGGACATAAGATGCTGGAGGCCTGGGACATAGGATGCTGACCCAGCTGAGGTTACATGGCCCACAGATACTTGTAGACAGTTACAGAGCTTTCCACAATTGGATTTGGAATTGAATTGGCCACTGGAAATATACACATAAAAAACTTCTCCACAGCCCAGGAGAGAGAAACTAAAAATCAAGGCGAAAGGCAGGGTGCTAGCGATGCTGAAGAGTGAGCATGGGAAAGGGAAGCGTTGCCTTCTTCCTTTGAAGTGAAGAGTCTGGGCTGGTGGCGCATGGGGGGAAGAGACAGCAGCAGAGCACAGGGCCAGAAGTGGGAATGGCCACAGTGACCAGAAGAGGGGGCGGGCAAAGGCCAGGCGCACAGAGAGGGCCAGCAGGGCTGTCAGAAACTGCTTCCCTTCTCCCAGGCCCCGTGTCCCCGCTGCCACCCGAGGGTGGCCATTTCTGACACGTCCCCACGTCCCCGGCTCTAACCGTCCCGCGCTGGTCCGAGGGGAGCGGCGCTCTTCCCAGCCGGGAGCCCCCGGCGCCTGCGGCCCGCACGGAGCGGCCGCGGCCGAGCCCCGCTGCCAGGCGGGGACGGGGGTGGGGCCGGGAGGCGCTGAGGGAAGGGAAGGGAAGGGCGCCGGTTTGGGCCCTCTGCGCCGCCTCTACCCGGCCTGGCCCCGGGTCAGCTCGTCCCTGCCGCAGGAGCCGGGCGGGCGCTGAGGGCAGGGGCGGGCCCGGGGCGGGCCGGGGAGAGGCGGCGCTGCGCAGAGCCCGGCTCCGGCGCGGAGGGCGGCAGGCCGAAGTCCGCAGCGCCATGCCCGGCCCGGGAGCGCCGGCGGACGCGGAGGAGACATACGACTTCCTCTTCAAGCTGGTGCTGATCGGCGACGCCAGCGTGGGCAAGACATGCCTGGTGCAGCGCTTCAAGACCGGGGCCTTCGCCGAGCGCCAGGGCAGCACCATCGGCGTGGACTTCACTATGAAGAGCCTCGAGATCCAGGGCAAGCGCGTCAAGGTGAGGCCGGGCGGGCTTAGCCCGAGCCCTGTGCTCGCTCGGCTCGGCCCGGCCGCCCTTTGTTCCCTCCTGATCTGGGAGGTTCCCCGGGGCACTCGGCCGTTCGGAGCCCGCCCCCGCTGGGCCCACACCTCGCCCGAGCCGGGCCGGGCCGGGCCGGGCCTGGGAGCAGCGGTGGGGGGCGCGGGGGGCGCCGTCTGCACTCCCTGCAGCCACCGCCTCAGCCTCCAGACACCCCTCGAGAGACTCAAAGCAGCCTCAGAAAATGCTGCCTCTTCGTTTTTCTTGACTGCCAAAAAAAATGGAGTAGTTTTTTCTGCTGCCAAGAGCTTGGATAGCCCCGGTGCGTCAGTGTTCCTAGCACTGCCAAGGCCTTCTTTAGCATCTGTAGGTTTAACTTGTCCATCATATATGTGCACCTGATGGTGCCAACATTGCCATGTGGCACCCCTGAAAGGATCTCACGGCACCCTGGTTAAGAATCACTGCCACAGAGATGCTTGTAGTCTAAGATGTATTTACCTGCAGCATGCTGGTGGGGTGCAGCCCCCTTTGCTCACCCTGTCCCCCAGGCTGTGCAGCTCAGCTACAGTCTAGAAAAGCAGCCCAACTTAATAAAGTTTCATGGGATGAAAGGGGCTATATGGTTAAGGTCCCACTATTTTATAGCAAAATGACTGAATGCATGCATGGAAGTTTATGGAGATCGACACATGAATCGTGCCCTAAAGGCACTGCTTACTAGGGCCCCTGCAGGTGTATTTTGGTTTGTTTTGCAGCTGTGTGCCAACAAAGGGATCATAAAACATAGTGTTGGAAGAGGCCATCCAGGCTGAGTCCAGTCTGCTGTGTCCACAGGCAACCAGTTTTTCAAAGGGGTGAGGGGCAAGCATACTTCTGTCTATCACTCATACAACTGTCCCAAAGCATGTATAAAAATGTAATGTGACAGGTAAAGAGCCCCACCAGTTTTGCCACTGTGATGTAGAAAATTAAGTTAAAATGTCCTTAGATGACCCTAAGAAAAGAATCGTGCTTCACAGCACAGGAAGGCAAAAAAAGCAAGCCCTCAGTCTATTTTGTTTTCTGACACTGAGTCTTCCCATGAGCTCTTCTTCCCCCACTCTTGTTTTCTGACACTGAGTCTTCCCATGAGCTCTTCTTTCTCCTGAGTTGATATTGGCGAGCAGAATGGGCAACAACCCCTGGAAACGATAGTAAAAACGTAGGGAAAAAAGTCAGTTATTGGGGCTAGGAATAGGGGGCTCAGAGTCAGGGAATGTTTTGTGTCTTATGAGGCATTATTTGCAGGTATTTCAGTCCATTTCCCAGTTTTGTGAACTGCTGGTATTAGCAGTTAAAGCAAAAAGCATGTTTCCTTCTTCATCTACATTAAGTTCCTCTTTGCTTTTCACTTTGTTAAGATCAAAACTTTGCTCACTTTATATGCCAGGCACACACAGTGCGACAAATGTGTCTGTTCCTTGTGCCAGATTTCGCTACTAGGGACTCGAGGAATGAGGTAACTTCAGCTCAAGGACTAAACCAGACTTCTTAGAGACTCCCTTTCATATTGTCCATCTTTCTACCATACCTATTTCAGAACTTTTAGGCATTATTGCAGGCAAAATAATCTACACTTGCATCTAGTCTGCCTTTAGCTCCAGAAAGTAGGCATGGCTCTTAAGTGTTTGAGTTAGACATGGAGCCAGAGATCAGATCAGAACATGCCCAGAATACAAGTGTTTGGAACTGAGGGGGGTTTCTTTTTTTTTCTTTTCTTTTTGGTGTGTTAAGATGTATGCAAAATTGAGAACCAGATCTAAATCCAGAGTTTCCCAGACATGGTCAGGCCTATCTAATCTAAATAGGCTTGTTCTTTAAGCCTATTTACAGGAAGTGAAGTATATGAAAGCATTTATTTTAGTTGTGGTTAAATTGTAGTTAAATGTGACACAGTCAAGCTTGTAGGCCTCATATACTTTCAAAAACATGATTTCAGTGCAAAAAAAATTCCAGCAAGCAGTTTGATTTCTTTCTAGCTATATAAACATATTGCCTTACAACCATAAACAAACAGGCCAGTACATGCAGTAGGACAGAGATGCTACATATTAATACTAATTTTCTTGCACATCATACAAGACTTATTTGTTGCGACCTGAATGAGCTTTTTGCAAAAAAAAAAAAATGTTAATTATAAGGCTATGTCTGAACCACAAGAGACATTTAATATGTTTGTTTAAAATAAAGAGTTTTTTGGCCGTTCATATGCTCACAAAATGATACCGGGTAACTCTTGCTGCTTCAGCTTCTGGATTTCTGCTGCTAAATGGAGCCTCTCCAAGCTTTGGAAAGTAGTTTAGGTATAAGAAGCAGTTAGAGTGTTTAGAAGGCCTTTCATAATTATGGTATATACTAAAAATTCCCACAGTGTACCTAACCCCCTGTGGTCTGGCTTAATTGTCCATCTGGCTAGGTGACCTTGCAAATATAGTAGAGTATGAATCAGCCAGTGTGGTTTTTGGCCAGGCATTGAAACAAACAATAGATGTTAAGGTTGTTTGTTAAGTGAGCAGTGGTGCTTGCTGTCTAGGACATTACCTATCTTGGTAAATGTTCCAATTATTTAGCGCTTCCAATAGTATTTGGAGGACAGCCTTTTTAAAAACATAGCTGTTGCACCTTTCTTGCACAAGAGAGAAAGGAGCATATTGCAAAGTCATCCTCCACCTTCCTGTAGAATTTTAAATGTGGCCTTTTCTATTTATGAGTGCATGTGTCACTTTAAATGTCCTCAATGATATTTCAGGTGCTTTCTACTTCATCTGTGCCAAAGTTTAGTCAGCTTTAGGCTTAGTGCTTGAGAAAGGGGTTCACAAAGTGTCCTATAAATAGAAGTTAAAGCACTGATGGAGCAGTACAAACGTCCCCACTATGCCACAAGCCTGACCTGTGTGGGGCATAACCTCTAGGGAATTAAATAATAAACACTCTTTGCGCAGTCAGTCCTTTGTTTCTTTGCTTGATCAGTCAGTCAGATTGCCAATTGTGCTTGGTTTTTTGAGATGTGGGCCTCTGTGTGCTGGGAATTGCACTAGCCAGCAGTGTGTGTGGCAGGCTCCCTGGAGCCTTGAGGCCCTGACTCTGGGGCAGTCTATGTGGCATGCAGCCAAGCATACAAGCAAAGAGCAGGATAGTGGGTCCTATTGGTACTTCAAGATCAAATAGTCTCTGACAGACACTTCTGTTCTGGCAAATCAGCAAATTCTGATGAAAAATATCTTTTTCTGAATGTTTCCTTGCATCTCCATTATAAAGCGAAGAGCCAGAAGCCCTACCTTCAGCAACTAGTGTCAGAGGTTTCTGTTCAGCTTATCTGAAAGTTTTAACACATAAGATGTTGCTATATTCCTTTAGCCAGGGTAATAACCTTGAGGACAGAGGGTGGGGCTTTCAAGAAGTACTCAGTATTGACCTAACTGTTCCTTGTTCAAGACAGTGATTATATTCCTAGCAATAAAATAATTTGTCAAAGATAAAATATTTTAGAACCCTTATTTTACCTTAAGAAAGGGATCATTTTAAAACCAGAGAAGTACAATTTTACATGATAATAGGCAAGGATGTTATTAAGGAAAATCCACAAATCATTGTTAGCATAATAACAAAATTCCCTTTATGTCTGTTCATTTGCCACTTTACAAGTAGAAATGTTCTTAGGTCACTTTTCAGCAACTTATTTTAGCAGAAAATTAACAATAATACGGACTAAATGTAACATTATACTGGACATTTTGAAGAACTGCATCTACTGCTGAATGAGAAAAGAAAATAAAAATACAGATCAGTTGATCTGTATTAATACATGAAGAATATCCTTCAGTTTGTCCTAAAACAGAATCTCTCAGTTTACTAATTTAAACAGTCAAAGCCAAAATTAAAGCAGTAGTATAGCAAGGCAGCAGTTCAGAAGTCTTAATTAGGCTATTCATTGTACAAGCACACACAAGCAAACATTCCTCAATTATTCCCTTAACATAAGGTCTAAGATAAAATAGCTTCAGGTACCATTTGTAAAGAGAGTTATACTTTAATGTATATTAAACAGCTTATTGCCCAAGGCCCCAAGTGGACTGACTTCTGAAATTGCTTTCAAAGGTTTGAACCACAGATATGGAACTTAGACAATGAAGTTAACAGTGACTTTCTTTGACATGAAAGGACAACAGTTTAAGTTAAACTTCTGTTTAAAAGCTTTGCCCACTGTGTTTTTAGTAACGTATAAGGTTGTAATAACTATAAGTTAGAGGGTTTTTTTAATGTCTACTTTGTTCTTTTAACAGCACTTTATGTATAGTTAATTTTGTTTATGTAGTCAGTTTTCCCTGTCAGAGGATGTCTTTCATAAAGCAGAGGAGAGAGAAGCATTAGAAACAGGAAATAGCTTCTGTAACATGCATACGTTATGGAGAAGTAGATTTTTTTAATTTAAGTGTTGATTTGAATTCTCCCATCTCCCTGGGGCATCTCTGTCTGGGATGATTATTTGTGTTAAACCTCTAGGTCAATACTCAAAGTTTGGACTATTTTTTACCAAAAGTCTGATTATTTCACTTTAAAAAGTTGCAACTTTTTACAATACAGGAATAAAATGTTCATAACCTGTAAATAAGACAATTCTGGTAGAATACAGGTGGTGTCTTCAAATTATCATTTTCATCTGCTGCGTTTAGTCATTTTCCAAAGAAAAGGCACAGGTCCTGTCCTGTCCAAAGGGCTCACAGTTGGGGAAAAAATACAGGCCTGATAAAATGTGTTATGTTAGCAGCAGGAACTCATGTGGGTAATCTCTTTTATTGAATTTATTGAATGGTTGGAATAGACATAGGCAAGCTTTCAGGTAGCATAGCACCCTTCCTATGTTTATACCAACCAGACAGTTCATTCAGTAATTCTTGTGAGTGATTTCCCTTTTTTACTTCTCGCATTTCTCCTGGACCATCATGCTAACAGCACCACCTCAACACCAAAATGTGTTGTCAGTGATATGGGGAAAAATGGAAGTTCAGTACAATTTAAAGGACTAATATTCTTAGTGAAGCTTGAAGGTTAGGTATGAATATGTTATTTCCATTCCTTTTGAATCGATTAGATGTTTATTAGGGATCTAAATATTCCAACGTTGTAGTTACCCACTTTTATTTATTTTGTGCCTAATGTCAACATTTGAGGAACAACAGTGTTTTGCTGTCTTTGCATATATTTGTGACATACTATACTATACATCTTGAGCATTAATGTTGTATAGAAAAGAGGTGTCAAACATAGTCTTTGGGCTAGATTTGGCACACATGGCATGTATTTCCAGTATCAGTTTATTCAGGGAAAAAAAGGAAATGTCAGCACTCATGACTGTATCATTGACCTTCCCAAATGAGACCCAAGTGAAACCAGTGCAGTGCCATCCATTTGAATCTACAGATAACCTAAAACTAGAAATTCTGATCCCAGTCTAACTGGAGTATCAACTGTGATGCCCAAAGATTATACATGAGTGGAAACATGACCTCAGTATTTAAGTCAGGGATGTCAAACTCATCTGTCCCTGCTTGCTAGGTGAGTGGTGCAGGACTAGTCTACAGGCTGGATGAATGGCACATGGCCAGTCTCTTGGGGCAGATTGGGCCCACAGACCCCCCCCTTTCCTCCCCCCGCCCTACGCCCCTCTGCTGGATCCAGTGCATGTGTCACTTGCTCTGGCTGAGACTGTACCACATGCAGGACCTTCTCCAGCCTGTCCAGGACCCATGCTGCATGTGGTGCCTACCCAAGAGTGGGTCTTGCATGCACTACAGGTCCCAGACCCTACATGCAGGGCCAGTGTGGCATACGCAATATGCAGCATGTAGGTCAACTCCAGGCCCAAGAGTAGCATCGGGGACCAGATGATGGGACTGCAGGCCAGACCTGGGTCACAGGCTGTATCTTTAAAACCCCTGTTTTAAATGAATGAGGTAGGGCAGCAGGAAAGGATAAAGAAGGGGAAAGAAAGCCAAACAAACCAGGTAAGACACAAGGTCAGGAAAAAAGAGAACACATGGGCAGAAATGATGTTGTCCTGAAAAATAAATTAAACTAAAACATTTATTATTAAATGAAGGCCAGGTCCTCTCTTTGATACCCTGGCCTGGACATTGTGAACTAAGGTAGAATTTCAGGCAGCTTCTAAGTGAATTTGACATCCCAGTGTTGGACCAAACAAACCAAAGCAACATTCTCTGCAAACTCAATTTTTTTTAAAAATGTCATGATAGGCTGAAACATTATTTTCTTTCAGGTTCTATACAGTAATACAGTTACACATCTAAACAGGTCTATCCAACTTCAAAGTGACTGGGGGTCACTGGGCCTGCAGGCTGCACATCCCTACGTGTGCATGCAGGTAAGCACTGCCCCCTTCTCCACTGCATTGCACATGCAGGCGGGCTCTTCCCCATCTGGCATGGCACTCTGCCTCACCTCAGGCTCCCCTGTGGCACTGTGCCACATGGGCTCTCCAGTCTGACATCTCTCCTAGCTCTGAGGGCTGTGCCAGCCATGGTGTGCTGCCCCACCTCCAGGAGACAAACAGCAGAAGCCAGGGGAGGGAGGGAGAGCTCCAACACCCCACCTGCTGCTGGAGCAGTAGCAACAGCAGCCTTGTAGGAGCCTGAGGACTGCATGTTTAATCCTTCATGGGCCACGTAGTCAGATCACCAGTTGGACAGCCCTGAATTAGGTGATAAGGGGCACGTCCACACAAGATGTTTATTGCAGAGTTGCCTAATTAGTTCTACAGTAAATGTTTCAGTGTCTACATGTGTAGCCCTTTTAGGTTTCAGGAAACCAATAAAACCCACAGCAGGGTAGTACTTGTAAAATCAAGTACTTTCCTGCTTCAGAGTTTTTTCATGTGCAGCAATGCACGTGTAGATGGTGACCCAGCTGGCTGAGACACAGGGGTGCTTCAGTGTGGGGGCTGCCTGCCAGCTAGCTCCATACTGCAGCATTGCCCCAGCCAGCTCCTCTGCAGCATGTTGAGCTGAGTCAGAGCATACCCAGGCAGGTTGGCTGCTCCCCTCCCCCAAGCCTCTGCCAGGTGGAACTGCTCCAACATGGCTCAAGGTGCTGCAGTCCCAGGTACATGTGTAAATGCAGAGCCCAGGAACAATAAGCTTAGGCACAATATGTGCCAGAGTTTTTTGCTGCCCATTAATACACATGTGTTGATGTGGCCAAGGAGGCATCAACTGATCAAACTTTGGTTTTGTTCTTGTTGTCATCAATTGTATAAATGAAGTGACACAGTAAAACTTTTTTAAAAATACATTTAGAAATTTGTTGGCATCCATAAATGTTGTAGTTTGCCATCTAATATGAAAAGGCTTAACAGTGAGTTGATTTAGCATCACTTACAAAGAAGCGTTTCACTACTGAAATTTTTTGAAGCTGCTACACTTTGCACTTTACACAGTCTCTTGAAACTGCTACACTTTCCCCTGTCACCTTTATAATAGAAGTCAACAACTAAATACTTTCTAGAAGTGATAGTCTTGCACATTTTTTTCCAAGTTCCTTGAGGTCTTTCTTCAAGTGAATCTCTGTAGCAAGAAAGAGCTGTTTGGAACCCCTGGAAATACTTGTTTTTTCTATTCCAGAGTAAAATTCCCTTCCCAAGTAAAACTTCCTTTAGACGTTTCCTGCGGCACTTACATTGATCAATCCTATCTTGTAGCAAATGATAACTGGATCAAAGTTTTTTCAGGTCCAGTCCAAGATTATGGAATTACACTTCCATGGAAATGAAGGACCACCACCACAGACCTTATTCTGTTCTGCTTTAAGTGCAAGGCACATTTCTTGGAACTTGCCTTCCCTAACATAATACCTATGGATGCATCCCCAAAAGCGCTCACATGCGGGGGTATGCATTTCCAGTGGGACAAATAGCAGTGGCATATATTTGTGCCCCGGGCATGCCCCTGTATGCGTGCTCCAGCATGTGGCAAAGGGACCCGGGTGAAGTAGGGGAGTTGGGTCAACATCAATACTGGCCCCAGCAGCTTTACCTAGGTCCTGGGGGCCACCCAAGCCAGCAAAGGTGCTCAGCCTACCTCTTAGAGCCTGGCCAGCAACCAGAGCCAAGGGCGGCTAGGCTCTGGTTTCTAGCAGCATACATTGCTGCCATGTACACCACGCCACTTTTTTTTAGTCACGGGGTTTTTGGCACCGGAATTTCCTGGCATCTCTTGGTGTCAAAAAACCCAATAGCCTGGCATGCTGCAAATTATCACGGCATATGGGTACATGTGCACCACATGTGGATTGTGGCACTTCATATGGCTTTGATGTGCAACAAACCACAAGTGCATGCTTGTGGGAAAGTACCCTATATTCAGAGTTTGAATTATGATCTCAGGGGGGCTGAGCCCCCCCATAAGAGATGAGAGCTCCCCAATAAGATTTGAAAATAATAACTGGGGTGGTCTCCGATTTTAAGGCATTGTGATGGGCAGCCAATTTTTTTTTTTTGCAGAGCCCCCAAGACTTAAAGTATAATTTGAACTCTGCTTATATGTCTATGTATACACAAATGTGCATGTTCAAAAACATCCTAGTGTGCTCCTTGTATACATATCTGTCCTAGAGAGGTTATGAGACAGAACAAATAGGTGAAACATGTTAGTCATATCGCTTGATGCACTGTACTTGTATTGAGGCACCCAATATTACTAGTGATAACTGCAATATTAAACCTATATAGAATTGCATTCTTTCTACTTGTGGCAAAAAGTCATTGCACAGCCTATAGCTGTTATAACAAGATGTTTTTATGGTGCTGTATTACAGTGTTTCTGCGCATCATATTCAGTATTTGAAACACTGCTGCATTTTTACTTGCTAGATCCCCTGGGATGAGTAAAGTGCCATTTTGCTAACCTATAAAAGCAAAATAAAGCATTTCTAAATGGCTTTTACATTATAAGAAGAGAGGGTTCTTCATACTGGGATGGAAACTCCATTGGAATACAAACAGCAGAATTGCTGCCAGATAGGAAGGGTGGTAACAAGACTTTATGAACACAGGGGTATTGGAAAGACTAAGTATTTATGCTTGGAGAATACATGCCTGCATTTTCTAATACCACTGCTTTACAGGAAAGTTAGCTTTAGAGCCTAAGAAAGTACTTAGGGATTCTATAGCCTTTTTCTTGAAGTATATGGAATTGCTAAATGTATGCTGATTATATGAAAGTACAGGATATATTTGTGATGATTTGGAGAATCTGTTTGTGCAGCTTATGAATGCTGTACCAAGCTTCCAGCTGTTTTGAATGTGTTCTTTATTTTCTTTTGTCCTTCAGATCTGTTGGCCTGAAACTCCAAAATGTGTTAAACAGATCTAGCAATAGAGAGGCATCAAGGATGGATTCTGTGTTCAAACATCCCAAGTGCCAGTAAGACCAACAGAATTGGCATGAGAGAAGTTACCTTAGCCACCAAAAAAAAATCAGTTGCCAGAGGTCTGTGATCACTTGATGAGGCTGATCAGGACGTTACTTGATGAGGCTGATCAGGACGTTACCTGATCAAAGGACAGAAGCTATTAAGAGACAAGATATGGGGCAGCAGAGATCCAGCGATTTGAAGCAGTGTCTCAGTGGATACTGCCTGTCCCAGGAGCCTGATAACATAGGGCAAAACCCAGCCTACCTGACCACAAAGGGACTTCCAAGGAAAAGCAGAACTAGGACTTGGAAAATGTGTTCTGATAGTCTGTAGTCTTGGGTACTTTGTCTATTAGACAATTTGTAGTCTATTTAGAAATGGAACAAACCTGTTTACCCCTTTCCTTTCCTTTCTTGGAATTTGGCCAGAGGTGATCAAGGTTATGGTGGGAGTCTGAAGGGTGAACACTAAAGCAGTTGGACTGTGGGTTTTAGGTCTCAGGAAGGCTCCTAGGCAGAGTGTCTTCACCTTCAGACTAGGGGAACTCCCGTGCTCCACTCAGACCCCAGAAGCTTAGAATACCTGGGGATACGATGACTAGATCCCCTGACAGCACTCTATGGAATGGCAGCACTTGGCCAGGTTTGGTCTCTTCAAGGATTGTCCATATTTTTCCTTATTCAGGCTTCATTCTTGGAAATGCAAATTATGATAATACATCATACCTGAGAAAGAGTTGATTCACCATGTTCTTTTGTACTAGATAGGGTGATCCTTGCAATTGCACCTGTCAAGATGTATCATACCATTTTGATATATCAGTGCTGAATATATTAAAGAAAAGAATGGTTTTGTTTTATCCTGTTCTGTCCCCCTCCTCTGCCTACCACCAATTTGTAAAAAACCCTTTCAGCTGTTATTTTAGCCTCACTGTGGCATAACTCAAAGTAGCACAGCCCAAAATGTACATATCCCTTATCAGGTATGTTATTCAGCATTCAAGCCACCAAACTGTGCAAAACAAGAACAAAACGCTATAATGTCTGCAATTCTAAGTGTTATGTACAATATACTTATTGTACAGTATCTACTCCTACAAAAATAAGTAGCAAAGTATGCTCTGTTTAGTGTGTTGTCTCCCAGCACCAGACAGTGCTAAAGCCTGCACAATCTAAAAAATTCAAAGAAAAAAAGTAAAGTAAAATAGCCAACACCTGCTGTAAAGATATTCAGTAGTGAAACCATGATGAAGCCAGGTGGTTTTCTTTTTCCAGTCCAAGTATTCTCTCACTCTCCCTTAGAACAGTAAATATTTATCATCTCTCCTTTACTCTATGCTCATTTGTTCCTGGTGATAATCCCCTGAGAACTTGCTAATAAGTTTAGTGCGTGTAATAAGTTTTAGTGCGTGTAATAACAGGTACTAATTTAATGTTCAGTAATTGACGCACATCTTTTAAGTGATGCTAATGCACAGTAGATTAATTCTGCTACACAGTACCATGGCTTTCGCTGTGACGTGCTAATGTGCAGTAGAATTAGTCTATGATGCTTTTAGTGTCTCATGTAGAGGCACCCACTATCTAGCTATTTTGGGCTCCTTAATGGATTTGTTTGACCCAAATCCATATTCCCCAACAATCCTAACTTCTCTCTCTCTCTCTCTCTCTCTCTCTCTCTCTCTCTCTCTCTGTTTTTGAGTGTTGTTGCCAAGGTAATTACAAAAACAAAAAATGTTTAAAAACAGTTAAGGTTGCTTAGTGACAAATGTAGCTTCTTATCATATCAATTATAAAGCCCAAGCACTTAACACAGGGAAATGAATAAATAAGGACTTCATATCTTACATTGTATATATAAACATATTGTTATGAAATACAAAAGAATATTTCATCACAACCTTAATTCCAACCTAGGGGTTTTACAGTTAGCCTTTTATGTATTTGGTTTTCTTTTTAATTTCCTTATCTATTACCCCTTTTCTCCCTCCTGCCCTCCAGGATATTCTAAATGAGAATCAGTAGAAAATTTACTGAAAAGTCTACTCTTCAGTATTGTTGTTTCTTGCTGCCAATGATGTGTATGTGATTTAAAAGTGGAAAATGTGTAGAATTAAGTATGTGACTTGCTTTTGAAGTCACTATATTCCTATAGATCTTTCACGGGGGTTTTTTAGCAGAGTTTTGTGACTCCATTTGAAACTACTGGAAAAATATTTTGGATGAGAATTAAGGTTTCTGTAGTGACAAGTGCATTTTTATGGCATAGACATATGGTATGCCATGGTATGTTTTATGATGTTTTTGAATGATTTCTCTGATTAAGAGTTCAGATTTTCCAATTAGACTGTGTAAATATAATAACTGTATTACCCTTTAGCAACAATCTTCTTTTTTAGATTATTCTTTTTTTTACTATTTGCAAACTGCCTAAGTGCAGTAGGACTCTCAGAGCAGCCATGACACCCCCTTGTGGGCATCCAAAGCTGCCTCACTCTGGCTCCTCAGGATGTGCTCCTCCCTGACTTGTCTGCCTCACCTGGATGTAATTGGTAGGTTGCTTTGGGAGGCTAGAGTCCCTGAGTGAGCCTGCTGGATTGATACTCATTCTAGTTCCATCTGTTTAACCAGACACACCAGTCTTGGTCATGCCAAGAGACCTGCTGACCAACACACTGTGCCTTGCTGGCATCTGTGTCACAAGGACACTAACCACAGCCTTCTGCCCCTAATCATGCCTTAAGGGCATGAATCATGGCTTCCGGCTACCCCCGCAGCCACACCCATGTCCCACAGGTCTTATTACTCTTTCATGCATCAGGCCCTACCTTCACTCCACTCACCCAGCCCTCCAGGCCCCTGGCCCTGTCAGGGCTATTCCAGCTCACCAGGTCCCAGATCTTGGCAAAACTCCTGCCTCTATCTCAGCCTACTGTGATTCTGCCCACTCAGCCTACAGGGCCCCTCGCCCCAACAGGGCTTTATTTATTTTACCCTTATAGGATGGAATGCCTCTCAGGCACCCTATCTTGGCCTCCACAGTCCCAGTAGCCACAAATCAAGCCTCCAGTTAAACAAACCTACTGGTCTTTAACTTAAAGTGTAAACTTCACCTTATGTCTCTCCATTTCTGCAGACCTCTTCCTCTATCTTCTTGCTTTCCCCCAGCCTCCAGGGTACCATCCTAGGTCTGCAACTTTCATTTTAGCAGCCTATACTGTCAGGACCTCCTCTGCCTACAGAGATCAGGTCCAGCCTGGGTCTGGGCTTATATTCCCCAGAACCACCACCCCTTCCAGTCACATATTTCCCAACTCTTTGCAAGGATTTCGTCTTAGCTTTAATCAACCTGCATTGCAGTCCCCACTCAACTACCTATCCAGCACTCTGTCCTGTTGGAGTGCAACTTGCTCCCAAGTAGTCATCTGTAGGCTCCTGTCTTTCTGCTGCTTCAGCCACTTACTTTCTGGCAGCTAGCCCTGTTTCAGATGCTCACTGAGGCTAGGGACAGACATTTAAAAAGCCTGAGCCTGAACTGAATCAATCTTTACAGGTTAGTCTAACCTGCCTAGGCTGAATCACTTTGTAACTGCACAGACATACAGGCACATGCCTGCAGTGGCTCAGGCTAGAAGCTAGTGGGCACTAGAACAGCCCTTCCTTCCCTTCTAGTGCTGAGTTGAGGGGGGCATGGCAGGAGCTCTGGTTAGCCCAGCACAGAATTGATAACAGTGTTTATCTCCCAATTAAGAGAACAACAGAGGGGTATTACCAGCTACTTGTTGATTATGGCTGTTGATTCAGAACAGACCATAGTCAGCATGTGGTGTGCTAGCTAATATACAGACACCTGCTCAGGAGGGAAGAGGGGAATTCCTGCTTAGCAGGGACTGGTGAGGGGAGCAGGGAAGCAGCCTGCAGTTTCTGGAGCTCCAGCCAGGGAGCAGAGGGGAGGGGTCAGCCCTGCTGTGGAGCAGAGAGCCCCGCCCATCCCAGAGAATGTGCCAGGATGCTGGGGGTGTCTGGTTTATCTTAAACCAGCCAGGGGTCTGGGACAGACATTGTATAAACTGGTTTGAGCCAAATCAATTAAGTCTGATTCAACCAGGTTTATCTCAAACCGGTTTCAGCCATTCTCAGACTGGTTTATGTGCACTGAACATCTGCTCTATTACAGGTTTAAACCAGTTTCTGATCACTTAAACCAGTCTATGTGTAATGTCTGTCCCTAGCCTGATTGCAACCCTACTGAGCTGCCCTTTCCTTTAAAATAACAGGGACTAGAAGCCCTCTGTTACAGTAGGGCATTGGTAGTGGGATGTTACTTCATTTCTTTCTTTTTTTTAAGTAAAAGAAGACATCTTTATAAACTCTGAATGGGAGAGGAAGGTTAGCAATCAAACTAAGTTGTCTCAGCCAGAATGATAATGGCTCCAATTTTCCTCGTTTAATATACTGCTGACAAGATACAGGCTCTTAAGATAATTATATATTTACAGGAAGCTCAGCCCACAGTCACTATATCACGATAAACCTCAGCAATTTAAGAGTCTTGTAATGAGCTGGCAGCCTCTGAAACCCTCTGTAAGACTGCAGAAGGACAAAAAAGAATATTTTATGTTGTTTGGTATGAGTCTTAGAATACTTTCTTCTGAAGTATCCACTCCAACACAGGATACAAAACTGGCCATTCTGGCGAGGCCTCACATGGAGTACTGTGTCTAGTGGCATAGTATCTATGGTCAGAAGGGGCCTAAAGCAGGCCATGTAGTCTGACCCCCCACCAACGGCAGGAATGAGTGTCAGGGTCACAGGATCCCAGCCAAGTACCTATCCAATCTACTCTTAAAGATGCCCAAGGTAGGAGTAAGAACAACTTCCCTAGGAAGCTCATTCCACATCCTAGCCACCGTAACTGTGAAGTAGTGTTTCCTAATGTCCAAATAGTTTCAAGAAGGATGTGGACGGTTTGGAAGGAGTCTAGTACAGGGCAAATGGTCAGGGGCTGGGAAAGCAAGACTTATGAAGAAAGACCGAAAGAACTAGGGTTGTGTAGCTTGGAGAAGAGAAGATGGGAGGGATTTAGTAAAGAGCGATTATAGAGAGAATGGAGATGGACTTTGCTCTGTGGCTGTAAGAGTCAGGACTAGAAGCAACTGTCTCAAACTGCAGCACAGGACATTTAGGCTGGAGATTAGGAGGAACTTTCCAACTATGAGAGTGGGTCAGGCATCAGCACAGGCCACCCAGAGAAGCAGTGGAATCTCCATCCTTGGAAATTTTCAGAAGCAGGTTAGACAGACAGTTGGCTGGGACAGTTTAGTTGGGGATGCTGCTGAATTGAGCAGGGGTCTGGATTAGAAATGACTTTGAGGTCTCTTCCAGGCCTGCTTTTCTATGATCCTGTGTCATTGGATTTAAATAAGAGCATAGTAGTTTAGACAGCCTAAACTGTCTAAGTTTTAAGTTACTACCAACTTAAAATGTCTCTTTAACCACCTAAATAGGATGACTGAGAAACATTCAGTCCTGAAACACATCTTCCTAATACCTAAAGATTTTTTTTAGGTCAAAACTTCAAATACCCAAGCAAAAAAGACTTGGTTTTCTGAGTTATTGAGTATTCTAAGTGGCTGTTGCCTTCAGTGAAAGGTGGAACTGGTAGTACATCTTTTACATTAGTGTCTAAATATAGATTTAGGTGCTAGCTGTACTCAGTCAAGTGTGAAAACGTTGCCCTGAGTACATCATTCTCATCACAAATCAGGGCTGTAGGGTTATTATAGAAAAAGTGAATTACACTATATATAGATTTTCTATAAAGAAACGGAAAACAGGAGTTTTTCCTGTCCTGTTAACCAGAAGAACTCAGTGCATGTTTTTTTCAGTCTCAACTTGGCCATCTTCATTAAGAAGTAAAATGACTTTAGTTGAAAAAGGTCAGCACCTCCTCTGCAAACTAGCCAGCATCTCACCACATGCTTGTTATGTTTAGTTGCAGATCTGGGACACAGCAGGCCAGGAGAGATTCCGAACCATCACCCAGAGCTACTACCGGAGCGCCAACGGAGCAATCCTGGCCTATGACATCAGCAAGAAGGGCTCTTTCCAGTCCATTCCTCGCTGGATCGAGGACGTGAGGAAGTATGCTGGGTCCAACATCGTACAGTTGCTGATTGGTGAGTTTGGAACATGAATGAAATGCTTAGCACTACAAAGCAATGCACAGGTACTTGCACTAGGGAAACAACAGTTTTATCTCTCTTTTACAGAAGTCAAAAGAGTAGACATAGTTGTGACTGGTCTGAGGAAACATACTTTTGTCAGAAACTGCCAGTTCATTTCAACTGAAACATTTTTTGGAAATATATCTGTTTTGATGAATGCCTGACCAAATGAAGGTAGGTTTGTGTCCAAAACCTGCCTGAGCTGCTTCCAGCTGTTTTGGCACAGCATTAGGAACCCCAGGTTTCTGTATTTTATTTTTACCATGTAACTGCCCTGGGGCCAAGGATCCCGGGGTTTTCTTGGTCTAGGGCTGTCCTATTATGTGGTCCGCCCTTTGTTTGAGGAAAAGGGTAGTATAGCAAGGGTTCCTCAAGAGGGAGTCTGGGAGTTGGGAGAACTTTAGGGCTCTCAGAGGTTATGGGTTCCCTGCTGCAGAACCAGGAGTTTCAGCTATAAACCTTCTCAGCCACATCTCTCAGGGCTTTAAGTCTTTTGGTTCCCTGCAGTACATTAAGGGTGACATGGAGCTCAGAAGCACCGGAAGCCACAGCTGAGCCAGGGCCCTTAAAGCTAAAATTTTATTTAATTATGAATATTTTAAATAAAATATTTTTCCCAACAGTTAAGAAATAATTATTTTTACCTTCCATGACGAATGATGACTCCTTTCCAAACCAAAAGTTACTTCAGAATGTCCCTCGAAGGGACAGTTATGCTAAGGAAGGCTAAATGGCCTGAGATCTATCCTGCAGTTCTTGTAGAAACACTTTGTAGGGGCTCAGTGTGAGCATGTTTGCTGTAAATAGTTTCCTAAGTAGGACATCTAGGTACCCTTTTCACTCCAGAGGAAAATGGCAGTCATAGCCCAAACTTTTGATCAGCTCTAGGAGCAGTCACTGTCAGAGATAAGGGTTGACCTCAAGAGTTTCTACTTCTATTTTCCTATTTCAATCACACTACCACAGCACATATGTTCATTCTTAATGAGAAGAGGGTCTGACATCCTCAGCTTCTAGTCCTAACTTGTAAATAGCTTATTGGCTGGTGAATACATTACTTACTTTAAACAGTAATGTTCAGTGTCTTATGTCATGGCTTAGTCTGGCATGTACCATTTTACCACATTATAAACCTTAAGATTTCCTGAACTCATTTCACGCTAAATAGTGGTTTCCTTTGCTGTTCATCTTTCGTTAACTCAGCCATCTCTGATTTTGCTCATTGTGTAATGATGTTACAGAAAGCCTGAATTTCACATGTAAAAAATGCACAGACTGTAGTGCATTGAATGTGCAGATACAGGTAAAATAGCTGCATGTTCAGCGTGAGTGTTAGATGTGCAGTCATATTTCTGAATGTCTGAAAAGTAGGCCTTGTGTATAATTTTGTTTCTTATGCGAAATAACTGTTCTCTGTGCCCTGTAAGCACAGAAGTGTGAATTGTGTTTCCTGGTCCAAAGAGAGACTAGTATTTTAATTTTATATAATATTTTGAATCATTCAGTTTCTGCAGAAGAACAACTGTTACTTGGTCTCACTTTGAGTTTCCATTCCTTTCCCCAAAAATGGCTGTGGCTTTTGATTTCCAGCTTATTTTCTCTGCCTTATCAGTCTCCAGCTGTTGCACTCCATTCTCATTTCCGTGGGTCCTGCTACTGTCTGTTCTCTTCTGCACATCACATCTCTTTGCTTAACATTTGTCCTGATAACAGTAATCATGAGGAGTCAGTCTGTAAATAATTTCACTTTTTTTGCCAGGAAACAAGTCTGACCTAAGTGACCTTCGAGAGGTTCAGCTGGAGGAAGCCCAGAGTCTGGCTGAACACTATGATATCATCTGTGCCATAGAGACTTCTGCGAAAGACTCCAGCAATGTGGAGGAGGCTTTTGTGAAGATGGCCACAGAGCTCATGATGAGACATGGAGGCCCAATGTTCAGTGAGAAAAACACAGACAGCATCAAGCTTGATAGTAAAGATGTGGTAGAGGGCTGGGGGTGTGGCTGCTGATATGAACTAGCTGATATTCCTAACTTAACTGGAATTTAGATGGTGCTTCAACCTAATGCTGAGTAGCCCAGTAGCTGTATTCTCCTCCTGTGAAAGCAGCATTTTTGTAGAAATTAGACACCGGTGCAATGAGGATTATGTCTCTGATTTTTAAAAAGGGACTCTATTAAGGTTTAGCTCTAAAAGTCAACCTTGACATTTACTTTTTCTTTGTTTCCATCATTTTCTTTGCTGTAACCTTCACAGTGAGTTGTGAATCTGCAGAAAGCAGCTTGGAATTGATTGTTGGGGGCTTGGGGGCTGATAGCAGCTGAACAAGAACTTGCCACACAACTGCAGTCCTAAGCCCTTTGGTACTTGATACCTGGCAAAGATGGTCACTATTTATATTTTAGGTTATTCAACCTCTTTATTTCTAACATTCCACCTGTCACCAGAGTCAGATCCTAGAAGGGATGGAGAGAATCTGTGGCAAAAGTGTCTGAAGTATCAGAATGTTTGATGATTTTAAACGTGGGACCAAACAGCATTCATCTGACCTAGGCACTGGACTGCAGTGGAAGCTCTCTTCTTGCAAGTGAAATGTGGCATGCAGATTGCTAGCTAATGCTAGTAAAAGCCAAAGAGACAGCCCTTCTCTCAGATACTTTTTTAAACTACCTTTCTTACAAATAGTGAAATCAGCCTGAGCAATACTGGATGCCTGATTGCGTAACAGTATGGGGCAGACATTTAATTCCTTTAAATTCAACCTTGAAGGAAGAGGGGTTTGATTTATTTCATTCCTTTTTTTGCACAGCAAATAACTCCTCTTCCAAGTCGGTGTCACTGAGTTTTTACCTTCAGCTTTATTCATTTCATTCCATAAACTCAGTGTCAGCACCACTGGAAATAATACAAACTGGAAAAACCTTGAACAGACTTTGCTAGCCATGAGCTCTTTTAATGTGCCTAACTGTCACATACAAAGTATCTCTGGTCATGCATGTTTAGCAATAGTTGTGTTGTGAGGGGGGTTACTGCACAAATGCCAGAACTAGAACTTTCTCCCATTCCTTAAATACAGTTTGGGCATTTTATGGGAAATGGTATTTCAGTCTAGCTGAGAACTGTGTGAAACATGGCTCTTGACTCTAGGAGAATACAGAGCCTTTTCTTGACAAGCACATGTTCTCATGTACTCATCTGGTTCCCTCTTCCACAATCACAGTTTGCCAATTGCTTTTCATTTCTTGCGGCAAGAAAAATCTTTAACTGTTTCTCAAAAGTCTGCAATAGGAAGTAGATTTGATTTAATAATCCTGTTAAATAGAAGTGACCTGAAGATGTAGCTGTCGGTTTAAAGCTTATATTGTATGTGCAGTTAGAAAGTGCTGATGCCCGCAGCTCACTCTGGATTTACCCTTTCAAGCACCTTACAAGCTTGGATTTACAAAGGGAATGAAAGCAGGATTTTTTTAAGTTTGTAGTTTTAAACCACGGTTTGCAGAAGTAACAAGTGATTTTTGCAACTCCAGACACTTTTGAGGGGTCTGATTTTTTAGAAATGCTGAGCATCCACTCTTTAGAATTTGGGCAGCTATACAACTGAAGCACCCAAAATCACTAGTTAGGAATCTTGACCCCAAAGCATAGTGTGGGTTATTATTATTTGAAGTACGCTAATTTATAGCTATTCCATACAAAACGTGAAAGTCAGGAAGAGCAGAAAAGGGCTAGTGGCCCCTGTTTTAAATGCTTCAAAAATATTCTTGTGGAACATACTAAACTGTTCTGTGTACTTTTTCTTGATTTTTAACTAAGAAGTAGATAACTAAAAAGATCTATGAATGCTTTGTAGGCTTTGCTTGTGATTGAAGAAGATAGTTTTCACTTCAAGTTTTATAATTGTAAGAGTAAAGAGGCCTTAAAATTTTCAGCTAGTTTAGTTTTTACATTTCTAATGTTTTATATGGAAATGCAGGGTGAGGTACAAGTAGGGATTTTTAGGTACAAATAGGACATTTTTCCAGGATAGCCCCTGGACTCCTACTTCCAAAGAGAAGAGACACCGAGTGCTCCACAGTAGCTAAACACTGGAGATGGAGTTTTCCAGAACTCCAGGTGACTAACTTATCTGTTGCTACAGAGCAAATCTAATACCCAACTTCTAAGACATCTTAAAAGTCTTCATTCTTAGAAAAAGGAAGGTAATCCAATTTAAAACTAAAACTAAACTAAAATTTAATCCCAAAATCCTTAAGCCAACCTCTCTCCACCCCCTTCCTTCCCTGCCCATTTAGCTACCACAGCAAAAGTAGCATTTCAGACGCTCTCCTCCTGTTTGATGTTTAGTTTCTGTAACATGGGTATTTTTATTTCCTCCTTATAAACTCACATTTATAATACAAAAAAGGACAAACCCTTAAGTTGCAGAATATTAGCAGGTATAAGCATCATTTGTCACCTTCTCCTTTAGTTTGCAGCTATGGGCCCACTCTGGGAAATTTCTGTGCTCGTACATGATCTCACATCAGTCAGGAGTCGCATCATGGGCAGGATTAGTGCCAAAGTCCATATTTCAAACCCTGCTGGTAAAAACTCCTGCCTGTGTTTAAGAACAGCAGTGCTGAAAATTCTTAAATCACACCTGAGAGCTTAGATCGTGATGCAACCCAGACTGGATCAAGAGCTTTAAAAGACTGGATTGCGCTGCCATTGCAGTCGGTGAAAGTTTGGCCCTATATTGTCAGTGGAGGCAAAATTGAACGCGAGATGTGCCAGAAGACTAAAAAGCATGACATGCTCTCAGATAGTCAACAGCGGTCAATAAGCAAGCAGAAATAAATCTAGCACTTTAATTTTCAAGTCCTTGCCTTTGTTCATCTGATATTTCAGCACCATCACTGAAGTTTGAGGACCTGCCTGCAGAAGTTTCAGTTAGAAAGTATAAAATGCAGTGCAGTTTGGGTTTGTTCCCCGTGCCTTCAGAGGAAAGATACAGTTTAGCATCTTTCATTTTGCTGTAACATGCCATAGCTACAGTTCAGTCAACTCTGCCTTCTGACTTAAAAACACTTGACAACCATTATACATGTTTGCATAGCCAACCTACCTGAATAAGAGAACAAACAGAAGACTTGATTTATTCAAGTCAGGTTGACTCTTATCAATGGCATAACATTCAGATTCACAATAGACAGTTTCATTTACTCTGGTGGGCAGAGGGAGCACACCATTCAAATCCATTGGCCTAATAATAGCATAGTCCTCACTAGGTTCATGGTTCCTTGAAGAGAAGCTTAGTTAACTGAAAACCTAATCGTATGTTAAAAAAGAATTTCTGTTAAAAATGATTTATGGTTTAACTAACCTTGGATGCATAAATCATATCCACATCTATGCAACTTAAGCATTAGGAGTGCAGTCCAGCTCATCTTTCTTGGGCTAATCCTTTTGAAACCAAAAGGTAATTAGAATGAGGAGGCTGAGCAGGATTTGGCCCTAGCTTTACAGGCACAACACCATGTTTTGAAATCTCAGGTTAGGAATGTGCAATGATGTAGATCGAATGAGTGATTCATTAGCATATGATCAGAGTTCATGTCACAAATATTTGCTAAGAGCCCTGTTTACTGGAGTTGAATATTAACAAAACTATATACAGCCTTTTGTGTAATGCAGGAATTGCTTTTAGGTAGATCTTCTTAGGCTACCATTATTCATATTGGTATTTATCATTGATTTTGGCAGTGTGCAAAGGTTGCTAAGCACTGTAAAACCACAAAATGGAACATTGGTCCCTTCCCCAAACCACTTACAGAGCAAATTTCAGTGGCAAACACTGAAATAAAGAGCACTTAGAGTTTTGTTCCCTTTTGTGTGAACAATATTTTCCCTGTATCAGTATTGCTATAGCTTTTAAATTTGTCTTCTATTGCTTATACAGTCCATCATGATGGTTAGAATTTGTACAAAAAATTATAATTGTATCATTTTCAAATAAATGTGTGTCAGCACAGACTCCTGCTAATATTTGTTTTGTAAAACAAATTTTAAGAGACTAAATACCCAAGACAGAAAGAATCTCCTAACTAGAGAATCAGTTTTACTGCATTCAAGGTCAGGTCATGTTCCTTGGTGTGTGTGGTAACCTGATTAATAGCATGTGACCCAGCTGCCACTTCATGGAGTTCCACAAGCTTTAGTGGAGCTTTAGCATTACAGGCAAGCCCGCTTAATGCTCTTAATTGATTCCTGAAAAAACAAGTATTAAATGAAATGAGAGTGAAGTGAAAACAAAAGTATTTGACAACCCAAGATGGTGACCACAATTATTTTTAATGACCCATGATTGTGACGGTGAGCATTATAATGAAACTTGCGGAGCGCTAAGTGAAATAAGGTATCAGTTTAAAATGAGCGTTATAGCGAAATAGCACTAAGCAAAACAGCATTAAGCAAGAGTTTAAAATTTTTCCTTGTCTCTGGAGTTCTAGGATGCCTAGTACAATATCAACAATACCTTGTAGGATCAGATTTACTTGAACAGTAAGTTTGATTGTTATGGGGTCTGATAGGAAGTGTCCAGAGCAGCAGTATTTTCCAAAAATATTAAAGCCTTTTCCTCAAATTTGTCTTTGAGATTTGCACCTCCAGTATTTAATATTTTATAGTTCAGAATAATATCCAGATGAGCATTTGATTATCTGTTGTCATCTCATATCAGTCCCAATCTGCAGCATTATCCTCATCTTGCCATAGCTTTCTGTGAAAACAGTTATCTTGTTACAGTATAGTTGAGGCACGAACATTTGTTAAAATGTGAATCTTTTCAAATGTAAAAGTCATTTTTCATCTGTTAAGTTCTAAAGTTCAAAATTATTTCCTGTCAGCCAGTGTAGTGCACCATGCTCAGGCATTTATTAACTGAGTGCATCATGTCATGCTGCCTTGTTTAAATAGTGTACAGGAGGAAAACTGCAAGAACAATGCATTCTTTGTGAAAGGTGAAGGGTGACTGTCCTTTGATATCTCCCAAGCTTGGAGTGTATGTAGTTTTAGCACATGTCAGTTCTGTTCTGTGTAGGAACATTCAGGAAGTAAACCAGGCTCCAGACTGAGAAGAGCACACGGCTGCAGGAGAAGCTAAAGAGGATTGGAATTAGGGGTTGGTACCGTTTTGAGGGGAGGGGATAGTTCTATGAGAATCACAGATCCATGAGCCCCATTCTCATGAGTAGACAGAGGCAGTTTGCCATATTAGTCTGCCTTCTGGCCTCTAGTGCCATAATACCAGAGCATGTCATAATCTATAGCCTTTTTCTCCTCATGGCACACCTCTGTGGTACAAAAAGGCTATTCTCATCTTTTCAAATGGAGATGTAAGGCACTGAGAGACTACCTATAGCCCCACAGGAAGACTGTGACAGTCCCAAGGCTTGGGCTAATACCCTAATAATTGGCCTTGGTCTTTCTTCTAGCTATCCTACAGTAGCTGGATGGAAGTACTTAGCTTTTGCTAGCTTGATAGTCACCTCAGTTACCCATATGGATTATTTTAATATTCATAGAATGGTAATACCAGAGTTCCCAAGCAGAACTGATATCCCACCATAGTAGACAAGACACTGACTCAGAGCCAGACCCTCATTTCAGATGCAATCTATGGGTATCATTCCAACAACATAAAAAAGACTTTAAGGCTGACTTTCCAAGACCCTCATTCAATGTAATTTCTATGCTAATTGCTCTTCACAGATACAGTGTAAAGGTCAGGGCTGGGAACTGGGAGATGATGGTCCTTTGATCTTGAGGGCTCTAAATTATTTCAGGACTGGCCAATCTTAAAGCTGAATTTGTTAAGCTACCAAGTGACATGGGAACTGAGCACTACATAACTACATCAGTACTGAGGTTCAAGGAGATGATCTGTAGAAGTCTTTTGTGCTGATCAGAGTGCTCCACAGCCATGTGCATGGATCTTTTTTGTTACTTTTACTATGTGTTTGGTCAAAAGGGCAAGAAGTGTTTGGCTTTTATTTTACTGTTAGATTGAGGGTGACTAGAAGTTGCCTGTAACCAGTGGGGATGAAGTTAAAGCATCTTTCCCATGTATAGAAACCTTGTGAAGAACTATTATATGGTGTACATGCTGAACTAATAGCCAGATATATGTGACATATCTGGCTACAAAGTTGTCCAATACTTAGCCCTCAATCACTCATGTGTACAAAATATAAGTTTCCCCCCAGCATATTCTGATGTCCCTTCTAAATGACTATGCTAAGATTGCTTTGTTTGATCCTGGTGTCTACCTGCAAATGATCAAACGATTCCACATAACTTCCCACAGAGGGAGGCTTACCAATGTCCTGAGTAACATTTTCTCCCATTGTAAAGTATCCCATTAAGCACACCAACAGTCACCAGCATTTAACCAGTTACTTTGGAGACAGTTTTGAAACACTTGAGGGAAACTTTTGATTAGCAAAGAGCAGCTAAACCCACATCTCACATCAAAACTGACAGCTCTTCAAAGTAAATACAAACTAAATGAAGGGACCGTGTTTAAACATTTCTTTTGCAAGTCATCTTTAAGACAGGTCAGTGGAGTTCTTTCTAACATTGGGCTGCCCAGCTAGTGAAGAGTAAATCATGCAGCACTTACTCAGATAGGTTGGAAATAGTGGTCTTTGAGCCAGGACATAGTTAGATTTCATAGACATTAGGGATGGAATGGACCTTGGAAGATCATTGAGACCAGCCCCCCACCCAAAGGGCAGGAAGTCAGATGGGGTCATAGGATCCCAGCAAGATAAGCATCCAATTTACTATTGAAGGTGTTCAATGTAGGTGCTTGTACCTTGGGGGCTTAGACAGTAAAGAAATTCTTCCTTATGTCCAGCCTGAAACGGTCTTGCAAGAGTTTCTAATTGTTCAACTTCATCATCCCTTGGGGTGCTTTGTTGAACAAACTTTCCCCCAGATACTGGTGGTCACCTCGATAAACTTATAGGTGACCATCAGATTGCCCCTGAGCCTGCGCTTTTCTAGGCTAAAGAGCCTCATAGATCTCAGCCTGTCGTTGTAAGGTCTGTTTTCCTGACCTCTGATCATGCGCATGGCTCTTCTCTGGACTCTCTCAAGCTTTTCCACACCCTTTTTGAATTGTGGGGCCCAAAACTGGACACAGTACTCCAGCTGTGGCGTCACCAAGGCTGAGTACAACAGGAGAATGACATCCTGGGATTTGCTTGAGAAGCATCTATGGATGCAAGTCAGCGTGTTGGTCGCTTTACTAGCCACAGCATTGCACTGCAGGCTCATGTTCATCTTGTGGTCAATGATGACCCCCAAGTCTCTTTCTTCTGTACTACTAGCCAGTGTAGCACAGCCAAGCCTATAAGGATACTGCAGGTTTTTCCTCCCAAGGTGGAGAACCTTGGATTTTTCAGTGTTAAATGCCATCAGGTTCTTGTCCGCCCATTTCATGAGCCTGTTCAGGTCAGCCTGGATTGCCCTCCTGTCTTCAGGTGTGGTTGCTTTGCCCCAAAGTTTGGTGTCATCAGTGAACTTTGCCACTCCGCTTCTGGCTCCAATGTCCACATCATTAATGAAGATGTTGAACAATATAGCCATATATTGTTCAGAGCTTTGGGGGACCCCACTGGTCACAGCGCACCATGACAATTGACTTCCATCAATTGCCACCCTCTGGGTCCAATCATGAAGCCAATTCCCCAGCCAGCAGATCATGGTGGACCCAAGGCCACAATTGGCCAGTTTCCCCAAGAGATGATCATGGGATACCAGATCAAAGGCTTTTTTGAAGTCAAGATATCGATCTCTTATCCCTTGTCCAGGTGATGGGTCACCTGGTCATAAAAGGAAATGAGATTGGTCAAGCAAGACCTACCTGCAACAAACCCGTGCTGGCTATCCCTCAGGATGTTGGCGTTGACCAGTCCATTAAGGCTGGCCTCTTTAATCAACTTTTCTAAGATCTTCCCAGGGATAAATGTCAGGCTGATGGGCCTATTGTTTGTCGGATCCACTTTCCTCCCTTTCTTGAAGATAGGCACCACATTGGCCTTATATTGTTGATACACTCTCTGCCTCCAGCTGCTGCTGTGAGGGGGAAGTTCACAAGAGCTCTAAGGCTATGGACAGATACATATATATAGATAAAACACTTAAAATCCCACTTCAATTTGTAGTACTTCATTAGAGCAGTCATGTAACTGCCACTACATTGAAGTGCTGAAGACTCATTCCTGTTTCACTGAAGTCTTTTTTTATATGGTTCAGGCTGATTTGTAGTGCTATAACACTGTGTATCATTTGTCTGCTCAATTTTTATAGTGCTTTAAAGTTGTTTAATGTGCTGTAAATGTTGCATCTGTCCATGCCCTGAAGCACTGTCTTACAGCTGATCTTATTCTTGCTTTAGGGACCAGGACCATCCTGTCCCCTCAGGTAACTGGATCCAGTGCAGCTGCCCCCTCAGCACTCCGCATAGGACCAGGCCACACACAGTTAGCAAACACACCTTCTGGTCGGCCTGTTCCCCATGCAGTTGCAGCTGTCCCTGCCTCCAGAGATGGCTCCTGCTCCAGATATTGCCCCTGCTGCGCTGCACCACACTGCACCATGCTGGGCAAGCAGCTTCAGCCAGGCAGCTCCAGCCCCAGTGTGCACAGCTCCAGCTCCAGCTCTAAACTATCTTTCCAGTAGAGGGTGGCTGGGAGCTGGATCGCCAAAAGCTGGGGCAGGAACCACCCGACTGAAGCTGTCCACCTGCTGGGAGCAACATGGCATGGCAGGGGCAGGAGCATGGAGTTGGGGGGAGCAGAACAGCACCCAGCTGGGCTGCAGGCACCAGTGGAAGCATAGCACAGGCTGCCCCAGTGTGGATTAGTCCCAGGTAGAGTGCCGGGGGCAGCACAGACTGTACCACCCAGGCAAACTCTGCTGCATGCACCCCTGCTCCCCCTCACCAATGGCAGGCTCCTGTGACCTAGTGTTCAGGCAGTACCTCCCCACATGTACCTCTCCCCCATCCCCCAGTGGCAGGGGCATATAAGGAGCAGGCCCTGGCTCCAGGCACTGCCCCACAACCTTGCCCCATGATTCCAGCTTTGCCCACCCCCTCTTACTCCTGAACCCTGCTGCCTGTCTACCTGCAGCCTCATAAGGAGGTTTGGTGAGTTGCTGCAGTAAAGGTTTGGCAAGTGAGATGTGAAGTAGGTGGTACTGACCTGGCTCCCAACAGCTCATCAGAACTTCCCATGTGGCACTTGAGCCCAAATAATTGCCCCTCCTTGCTTTAGGCAGAGCTGCTTTCACATTGGATTAATTCTTCTATCTTAGGTTTAGCAGGCTTCTAAACCAATGATATTCTCTTCCAGACAATGATATAAGAACAGCAGATGGAATCTACTGTAGAGTACGTGATGATAAACATAATTTTTTCTGCGCTTGGAGGGCAGTGGTGGGGGGAGAGGGTCTTTGCTGTAAGTAGCAAACTGTCCTAAGTCATTACATGTGATGAGCAATACACACTTATCTGAGGATATGGTGAATGCCATCTTCAGGGCAGGGGGTTGAGCCCCCTCAATAAAGATGAAAGTCCCTGGCCTACCTGGCACCTTTCTAAGCAGCTCAAGCAGCGGTGGACCCCCCCCTTCCCCCCCCCCCCCGAGTTGGAGCATAATTTGAACCTTGATCTTGGGCATATCTAAAATTGTGCTTACAAGCGCAGGCATAGAAAATTGTGAATTATGGGTAAGCAAACTTGTACTTGCCTTTGAAGCCACTTTAAAAAGTTACACCTTTTTTTAAAGGTATTTAGATACCCAAAGATGCAAATGTTTTTGCATTGGAAATGCCACTAAGTAGTCCTCTCCCACTGTAGTACAGGAACAAACAACTGGTCGCTTCAGTAGAGACATAGCAGTGCAGTGCCATACCCAGGGGAGCTGCATGGCACTTGGGGCAGCACCATCTCCTGCCATGACATTTGCAGCAGCCCTGCTACTGTGGCAGCAATTGCTTTTGTATCCTCCTACCTGGGGCTGTTGCCTCAATCATCCTATCCCCTCAGGTAAACTGCTTTTCTTTTGCATTTCCAAAAATGCTCTGTCGAAAAACAGATCCTATTATAAAAGCCAGAGCTAAAAAGAAGAGGGTTTATGGTTCTAATAACACGTTATTAGTTTCCCACCCCATTCTTAATTCAACCTCTCATTAATAAATGAAATATTTTAAATTGTAAATGTGTAGTTTATTTTTAAATGGAGAAATAGTTTAAGGGAAGAAATTTTTTATGTGATTACAGATGTTATATGTTTTAACAGCAAGGATACAGTGATGAGAACAGGATCTCTGGGCCAGTTAAAGAGATGCCCCACAATAGAATTATATATTATAAGAAACTGATATAAAACGCATGGGTGTAGAACAGTGTGATAATTCCAGTGTCAAGTGATAAACACACCAGCTCAAAGTCAGATCTGACTCTCAGTTATACTGATCTAAATCCAGTGGATAAGATTTGACTGTATGTAGCCTTTCTGTCAGAAGTGAGTTGGGGCAAATTTGTGGGTTCAGTCATATGTAGAAGAAAACATGGTTCTGTTGGTTGTAATATTTGAAAGGAAGCTTTCTGTTTTATACATTTTCATTGAGAAGTACTGAGACTTTTGATACCCTAAAATGCACAGTGCTTCTTTTGTAATAGTGCCTCATTTGTTGATGTCTGACAGTTAGAAAAATCTAGTGTCCCCCAACTGCACAGTCCTCAGTAGTTATACATCATTCAGGTAAGTCTGGCTTATGCACTTGGTAGGGGAAAGCTCTAATTCATATTGAATTTGTTCAGTGTATTTCAAAATGTCTTACCAGGTTTGGCAAATACCAGTGTTAAAGTCCTCTGCGTTTTTTAAGACTGATCTATTACTAATTGTTTAAGTTTCTGTAAGAAATGCAGACCTCATGTTTCTGATCACAGTTAACCATTCTGCTTTGAAACTTTCCTATCACAATATTGATCAGACCTTTTGGAAAACAAGACAACAAGGGAACAAACTTGCATACTGAAGTAATTTTTATATGTTACCTTCATCTATTTATGAATTTGTTATAAAAAAGTTTATTTTTTAAAATATGAAACCTGCTTTTTTGTAAATTTTAGCAAAGCCGATAGTGGATACATTGTACTGTGTATCATTAAACAGATTTAATTAAAATAAGCACTTGGCAATTTGCATGGTCTTTATTATTATTTAACATAAATACATTTCACCAAGAGTTTGTGTTGTTAGAAGTTTAAAGCCATTAGATGTCATTATCTAATTTCCTCCCATTTGTTGAAACCTCAATACTGTCTTGCACAAATATAATTGATGTTCACTTTGCTAGAGATAAAAAATTATCTCCATCCTAGTTACACACATTCTCCCTACTGCTAGTCTCAGTTTAGGATGAGAAGCTGAAAGTGGAGACTTGTTGGAAGCACAATGGGATACTTGGCTCTGCAGAGCACCTCTTGAGGCTGGCACCTTGATGATTATAGCAGGACCTAGATTTACCTGTCAGCTAATTAGTAGGGCTGTGCGAAGCTGTGGTCCCCAATTCAATTCAGCAGAGATTTGGCTCAATTTGGTGGCCGAGTCTCCGAATCTGAATAGATTCAGAGAACCCTTTAATCTCTCCAAATCAAATCGGAACCCTCTGAATCAATTTGGAGAGATTCAGAAAGATTCGGCGATTCAGACACAGAGACAGCTTTAAATGTTTTTTCTACATACCTCGAGGTAGCAGGGGCTTGTAAATGCTGCAGTGCTGTGGCGGCTGAAGTTTCCCACAGATGTGCAGGGGGCTCCCCTGTGTGCTTGGCAGCAGACCCAGAAGTGAACCAGAAGCACTTCCAGTTTACTTCCAGGTCTGCTGGGAAGCGTGCAGGGGGGCCCCCACGCCCCTCTGGCTCTGACTGGTGCCTCCGGGCCTGGGGGGGCACCTGGGCTCCCCTGCAGCCAATCCCTGAGTTGGGGTTCACCCCTGCGTGCACACCGGCAGAACTGGAAGTGGACCAGAAGTGCTTCTGGTCCACTTTTGGGTTCGCCACCAAGCACATGGAGGACTGCCCCCCCCCTTCTCTGGGATGCTCCAGGTGCCCCAGTATCGCAGCAATCATGAGCTGTATCATAGTATCATAGTAGTTGAGGTGCCTGCTACCTCAAGGTATATAGAAAAAACATAAAGTTGTGTCTATGGCTGAATCACCGAATCTTTCCAAATCATCATCAAATCTTCAGATTCGGCCAAATCAAATCGGGGATAGCAATCTGAATCAATGCATCAAATCACTGTCCCTGATTTGGGCCAAATCCAAATTGAATGGGGCTGGCTTCGCACACCCCTACTGATTAGTATATTTTAATTAAAATAGAGCAAGTTCCCTCCTACTCCATCTGTCTCATGCACCTTTTTTGCTATATTGCCACTTGCACACTTAAAAATAGATCCTTCTTTTCCAAGCGAGGGGCCTAATTCTGGGCAGTACCAAGCATCATAATCCCCCTCTGATTCAGTGTGAGTGGCTTGTGCCCACCTATGAAAGCACTGCAGTAGCCTACAGTAAAACGGCCCTGCACCAGGGCTGAGGGTGTAGTGTCCTAGGCTACTGTGAAATGCATCAATAATTTCTTCCATATACTGGTACAAAGCACCTCTCAGGATCAGGCCCTACATTACCATGTCAACACTACCCTTCTGAGTGCTACAGTAAGACCACAGGAACATGAGGATAAGAAACTGTTAGAACACAATTGAACTTCTCACTCAGTGTTGCCCCCAAAATACTTACCTGCTTTCAAACTCTTCCTTAGCAAACTCTTCCTTCATTACTTTCAGGGGCATCTTGACTTCACAACCTTAACCTTATTTATTTGGATGTAATTTTACACGGCCATTGGCATACATGATGTTTTGAATATTCCTTTGGTATCAACAGCATCTGTAGTACAAGCCTGACAGGCAGTGGTGAAGTCTGTCAAGCCTTCATACCTACTGATCTTGTCAGTGCATGCCCACAATATAGTCCACATGTGCAAAGGAACCAAAATAAAACACTGTATCCCAAATAAGTAAAAAACGGTAAGTCCAGCGCTCTAAAACAAGGTCATAATGATTAATGCAGGTCTCAAACACAGGCAAGCCCAGAACTGTTGTAACATTCTTGGAACCATCAACATGAAAAAGTTTGTGGGAGAACCAAGAGCCTCAGAGATAATGTAACATTTTTGACAGCATAATAGTAAAATACATTTGCCTGCATGCCAATATGTACCAAGTTTATAACATGCTATGCTGAACTCTGAGTCTAACAATTCTTTTGTGTATATGGCCTGGGTCAATATCACTGGCCTGGCTTGGTGTTCTATCACCCAGGTCTCTTTGTGGAAACACATCCCAAAATGCTCTATGCCATGTAAAAGAACACATGATCCTCTGACTGTGGCAACACCTGCTGAGGCATGTGATGAGGCAGATCCAGATGCTGTGATTTCCCCAGCATGCACTTCATATAGACGTCATCATGAAGCTTTGAACATGTAAACAACCAAATTAACAAAAGGCTAGAAAAAGTGCTGTTCTGCTCTGTACAGAATCATTACTTATAGCCAAGGAGCAGGTATAAGGGGTGGGTTTGTGATGTTAATTGGACTTTGTCATTTAAACAGTGGCTGGAAAAAAGTGGAAAAGCTTGAGAGGACAGGGGTTGTTTCTGTAAATCCATGCTCATTTATACAGGTGCCTGTAAGCAATCACTTTGGAAGTTTCACAGCTTAGTTTTTGCATTCTTTGTAACACTTCCTTTGCAGTACCCAAGGTTTTGGGGCAGCCCCTTTCTGTCTGCAAGCCTCTCTCCACCCCAACCACCTCAGTGTGTCAAGCTCTCTTCATTATGTAGTTTGCATCCTGCAGGAAGCTGCACTTATATTTTTGCATATGCAAGTTCATGAGCTATTTTATTTTTCTCCTGTCAGGAACTTTGTTGTTTAGGCAGAAGAATTTATACCTACAAATATGCTCCCACAAAAAAAGGGGCTAGGCTAAAGTCCTACTGATCAGCCAGCTATTGGCCTCCTTTCTAGGAGGGTGGCATGGCTACTCAGTTGATTTTAAATATGCAACAGCAGCTTAAATTGTAGCAGTGAGTTAAACTGTCTGTTAGGCATGTTCAATATCAGTGCTAGGATGATGACAGCTTTTGAGTCTGGCACAAAGAACAGCAGAAACCAAAAATGAGAACTTCAAGGACCTCACCAGAGAGTTACAGATCAGCTAACAGATCCAGCTGAAGTTATTTTGTCTGTCATTCACACTGTTTTTGACAAAAAATTAACCACAAACCCTTGAAGCTCTGCAGGCACAGCCAGACTCATACAAGATTTTGTGTCCTTTAATGGTTGGCTTAGCTATACAATCTACAGTCACAGAATGAAGTCTTTCCTATCCTCTTCTTTAGAAAGTGTTGTTCATTCTGGAACTCTAGAGGTACTTGGCACACAGAGGTCTGAGATGGAGGTATTTCTTTTCAAACCCCATTTTATCAGGCAAATAAACAGTATAACAGACAAGGAAAATAATAGACTATTATTGCTTTTGCCTGACAGCAGAACTGTTACCTTGTAGTGGGTGAGGCTTGTCTTACCCACCTGGGGAGTTTGGCAAGCTCTGATGGATTCACCAGAAAGGACAGGGTGCAATGGATAAGAGCCTCTTATCTCCAGCTCTTTCCTGTCAGGTGCAGTTTTTATATCCTAGAGGTTCCCTCTGCTGCTTACCATGTTGTTTATTTGCCAGCAATACTCAGTAACCTATGTCTGTCTGCCATGACCATTTACAGAATCTCCAACAAAACAAACATACATGTGAACTACGTACAAATCACTGAAGGCTACAGACAGCAGACAGTTCAGCCCAGAAACATGGATTTTGATGCCATGGGAAATCAACTCAAAGGTCAAATAATACCAGTCTCCTAAGCCCGCAAAGCTTCCAGCAGCTGTGCCACCTTGTATTTCTTGTGGCTAGCATATCCAAAGATGTTCCAGGGCACAGTGTCTGCCAAAGAAGGGGGAACTTCTGCATTTGTAAGTCAGGCTGAAGCAGCTGGTTTTTCTTTCAAAATGGTTTTCTCCCATATGCAGCAATAAGTTTGAAATGACCTGTCCTGTACTATAAACAATATATTAGGAGCAGCATGATAAACATCCCAGAGCTGTAGGACATCCCTCTCTAGAAAGAACTTCTTTGCTTTGTTAAGTATTGCAATAAGCTTATTCATCTGAGTCACTTTGATAAACAGTTCTAGGAGCTTTCAGTACTGATTTTGGGTGTGGACCTTCTGATGGATCAGCCACCAAATTAGTGAACACCTAGTTGATGTGCAGACAGTGGGAGGGTTGAGGTCCACGCTGACATCCTTGATTAACACCAGTGCCATGATGACTTAGTCACAAGCTTGGATTGTAGTGCTATTAAGGACACAACGGGAAGAACTGTCCTTTCTCCAGCTGGAAAGTCTGTATATCAGGACTTCTGCACACAAAGTCCAACAGCAAGACTGCCTATATCTAATATATACTGCTGTAACAGACTGCCAGTGTGGGCTCACCAGATTGGCTTGAGATACTTACCTGGGCTAGAAACAGTGCTGGTGAACGCTGAGCAACCCCAAGCGTGGCGCAGGGGAGCCCTGCCCTGTGGAAAACGAGAAGCCGATCTAAAGGAGTTTTCAATCCCCTCATTTGCATGAAAGGGGGATGGCCGGAGTTGTGGGCCAGCCACCCTGAGCCCTGGTTGACAGATTTGCAAGCCAGGAAGGGACTGCTGGAGGGGATAAAAGCAGCAGACGAACTGCTGACAATGACTCCAGGGAATGATCTGGAGGCCTAAGGAGAGCTGAGGTGAGCTGACACATTAGAGAGCACAGAGGCCCTCTGAAGAGCCTTGAAGGCCCTGGGAGAAGAAGGCAGTGGCAGTCGGCTGTGCTTCCAGCCCTGCAGCAGGACGGGAGCTGCAGCCAGACCTTGAGGCAGAGAGCTGGTGCCCCAACGTCCCATTGCAGTGTGCTGGACATGCCAGCACCCAGGAGGCTAGTGGTGACATTCGGCCCCCACTCCACTGTGGAAAAGAAGCAGCGGCCAGGAGCATAGGCGGCATCCTTATCTGGAGCAGGGAGCTAGGCTGGTGGGTTGAGGAAATCCCTTAGCTTCCCCAGGGAAGCAGGACAGCAGCAGGCAAGGCCTTTGGATCCTGAGGAGTGGCAGAGCACCAGGACCAGGGTCCCTGGGAGCCCGGGGCACAGGCCAGCACTTGGAGTGGAACTGGCAAGCCGCGAGGTGTTCAGGGTGCCTGGCCAGTCATCTGGAGCAGGTGTTTAGAGCAGTAAACCCTGGGAGCTGCCTGTGCTGATGACCCTCTGCTACTGACTGCCAGAGAGGGGATGCAATCCTATCCCTTATTCTGCAGCTGATTGTCATTGGATGAAATCCCTGAGCTTTGTGCTTGGGTCATGCCAATTGCTGCAGGAGCAACTGTTGCTTGTTGCTTGCCTTTTTGGTTGCCAGGGAAGGTCACCCTTGAGCCTCTTTGAGGGGTTGGGGTTTGATACAATTTGATTGCTGCAGACCAGAAGAGCCTACACTGTTGTAGTCTGTCGCTTATTGGGAAGACTGTTGGAGCTGCTGGAAGTGAGCACCCTGCTTCTTGCTGCAGCAGCTCAGCAGTGGCTGAAAGCTGCCGGTTACCCTACCTGTGGTTATTGAGTCAAGGGTTTACTGATGCATTCTGGTTTGTTTTGTGATTCTGAAAATGCCATTTAAGTTCACTTGTAAATAACCTTTCCTATTATTCTTGTTTTGTAAATAAAGTGTAAATAGTTAAATCAGTTAAGTGTTAGACCTTCTTGGAACCACGGGCTGCTCTGTGTGGAGCAGGGGCCAGCTGGAAGGTAAATTGGTGCTGGCCAGAAGCCCTGCCCCACTCTTACCACACTATCCCTGATATTTGGGCAGGGGTAGCAATTATTGGGCCATCATCCGGGTTACACTACCATGGAACAATTATTAGACCTAGTGATGGGCTGAGAGCAAACTCATAGTGATTAATATTTAAACATGCATGGTCATCGGAGACCATGGACCAAGCATGCAATCTTTGACACATCCACACAGCTCCACTGCTCAGCATTAAATATAAATACTAGAAATTTGGGGAGATACACATTCATTGTTGTTACTGTGTTTGTCATTGGAACTTACAATTACCCCAAACTAACAATGGATAGTGTGGGTAATGTTTCCCTTGCATTCATTTGTGCTACTGGTATTAGTAGGTCTGAAAGTACATAGGTACTTTCTTGATAATGCCTCACCTTCTGAATGCTCCTTCTGTCAGAACTTTGGTAGCAGCAGTGGTTAGGGTCATCCCTGGTGGAAACTGTTTCTATGCATTTTATAAAAGAATTAACTAACAGATTATCTATTACTTTTCACCATTTGTGGCAGAAGTTCCATGTAGTTTATCTGGATACTGCTGTACAATCACATCCCCTCATTAAGGTCACAGCCTTCAATGTATGGTCACTCTTGTTTTGTTTTTGTCTCCAAGATATTGTGAGATTTAATAATATTAGTATTAGTTATTATAATAAATAATTATTAACACTTATGTTTATAATATTTACAATATATTATATAATTTATAATGTTTATATTTAAGATTTTATAATTTTAATATTATTTAATGTAATATTTAAGATATTGTGTTAGGGTAGTTGTCACCTCAGCAGTATAGCATGGTTGCATACAAAGTCTTACAAAAACCCAGGGATGTTCTAATTGCCTATTTCACCTGTATCATGACGGTTTCCATTTGTGAAGACCTGAAGGGACTTTAGCTACCCCTCATATAATCATCTACCCCTCATATAATCATCTAAACTCTTTTTGATCCCTGAGTGATGAATCATAGGACAGCATCAAAATATAGTGGAGTAAAACAATGCTGTAAAAGCTAACTACATCTTAATTACTCAGTATCAACCATCTGAACTTGCTTGGACAACCACTCCCTTATGTTGTCCAGGTCTGCTGTTCCCAGTAATTATGCTGCAGGTGGTGGTGGAGGTTGTGATTGCTGTGGTTGTGGTTGTTTTTGTTTGTTGTTCTTCTGGGCTGTAACCTGCAGTTTTAGTAGTTACGGTAACCCATTTTCCTACCTTATGTGAAGAAGCTGGCTTTGCCTGATTTGTCCGTGTTCCAGGAGCTGCTCATTCCCTTTTTATGATCTCTTCAACTAATATAGGGACTGCCCTTAGTTGTGATCTCTTATGGAACTGAAATTATGATTATCACCCTCTTAAATACAGAATTCAAGACAGAAATCAAAATCACTGCTGCTGTTGTTCTTTACCTCCAAATCATCATCCTGATCCTGACTTCAGCATAATCTGTATAACATCTGTACATTCATGTCCAAGTAACAATGGAGTGTATCTAAGATGGTTTCAGGGACATTTGGCAGTAGGGTTTCACTGTGCGTTGTCAACCATGTGGAGAACAATGGAAGATGGGCAGATTTTTCTGCACCACCTGCTTCTTCTCCGTTCAGTTTTCTCATGTCTATAAATTTTGTCAGCAATGGATTCAAACACCTATGGTGCCACAAGAATATTCTTATCTTCATTGTTATGATCTTTGAGCATCACTCCAGTTTTCTCACCAACCTCCATCAACTTTTCTAATATATCGGGATCCTCATACTCTTGTTCTAGCAGTGATTTGTCATCTTATTACTGTGGTCTCATCGGCTGTATGTTCACTGCACACCAACAATAGGTGATGGCAGACTAGCTAGCATTCCTTCATGCAACTGCTACAATTCAAATGGCATGAAGAATATCAATGTTTGGAGATTTGTTTATTTATTTCTGTGTTGCTAAACCTTTCTTCATCATTATAGCTCTATATTTTGTCTTGGTAGTATGAATAATACCTTTATTTAATGTCTGCAACAGAGATACATTTGGGTAGAAAGAACTCTGCTTACTCATTTTCTAACGTATCGGACTCTGAATTGTAGGAAGTACTTATTAGGTGGCTGCGAAATGGGCCATATTCAATTCAGATTTGGATTCGTATTCAGCCTGAATTGGGGCCAGTGATTCAATTTGTTGATTCAGATCACTGCTCCCAATTTGATTCAGCTGAATCCAAATATGAAGATTTGATGCCGATTCAGAAAGCTTTGGTGATTCAGTCATAGACACAACTTTAAATATTTTTTCTACATACCTTGAGGTACCAGGCATGGCTCATTAATGCTGTGGTGGTGGAGCAGATGGAGCATCCAACAGGAGTGGGGGGGGGGAGACCCAAGTTCTCAGCAGTGAACCTGGTCAAGGACTGGAAGTACTTCCAGTTCACTTCCAGGTCTGCTGGGGAGCGCGCTGGGCCCCCCTGCCCATGCCCCTGCTGGCTCAGTGATTGCCACAGGGGGACCCCAGGTGCCCCCCAGGCCCAGGAGGCACCAATCACTGAGCTGAAGGAGCATGGGGGAACCCCCTGTGTGCTCCCTGGCAGATGCGTAAGTGCTTCTGGTCCACTTCTGAGTCCGCTGCCAAGTGCACTGGGGAGCCCCCCCATGCTCCTGTGGGATGCTCCATCTGCTCTGGCATCACAGCATTCATGAGCCACCTGGTACCTTGAGGTATGTAGAAAAAACTTCTAAAGCTGTGTCTATGTCCAAAGTGCCAAATCTTTTCAAATCAATTTGGAGGGTTCCGATTTGAGTCAGAGAGATTAAAGAGTCTCCTGATTCAATTCAGATTCAGAGATTCAGCCACTGAATCAGGCTGAATCTTTGCTGAATCTAATCAGGGGCTGAAGCTTTGCACAGCCCTAATAGTTATCCATGAGCGACAATTTTTTTTTGCTCAATGTATGAGCAACAATTTTTTTGTATCTTCTTCATCCTAGCATGGAGCCTGAGAGCCATCCTTTGAACTGTTCAGTGGTAACACAAGTCTTTGGCATTGAACCAATAATTACAAGGCCAAAGGTCTGGACCCATCTGCATACACCTACATCTGTCTGTGAAATTATTTTTTTTTAAGCCTGTCATGCAGCTGAACTAAGTGTGCACACTCCTGCATGCAGAGTAGACTTCTCTTATAACAAAGGTGGCCTGTAAGGTCTTGCTGTCACTGGATGCAAATATGTTACTGGAACTCAGTACACGCTAGTCCTTTGATTTAGCTTTTAACAGGTTTTACAGTTGAAATTAAATCCTACATTGCCCCAACAAAAAGTCTTAAATGTAACAAGAGCCATTGTGTTACACACCATGTATCACTGAAACATTCATTTTTAGAAGTTACAACCTGACAAATTAACAGCAGGCTGGGGCAGGCACTTACATAGCTAGGGCAGAGCACAGGATAGAGCCACGAGTGGCTCATCCAGGGGCACAGAAAGTGGGTAGCAGCTTCCACTGCTGCATGCACCCTAGGAGGGCATGGGGGATGTGTGCCCCTGGATCTGTATGCAGGGCAAAGGCAGGTTGCTGCTGTGGGCTCTTCCTGGTGGGGTGGTTGAGCTGGGGGTGCACTTGGGGCATCCAGTGGCACACTGAGAAGGGGACTACAGCGAATTTTGGGGTGGCTGCAGCCCCACCCCGCTACTCCCTCCCAGCGCTGCCACTGCCTGCCCAGCCCAGCCCCCTTCTGGGGGGACTTTAGTACTGCCCTGGCCCCAGCCTGCAATGGCAGCCCACCCTCACCCCACACACAGATCCAGGGGCAAATGCCCCCCATGCCTTCCTAAGGTGCACATAATGGCAGAAGCCACCCCCCACACACACACGCACCCTCAGACAAGCCTCTCATGGCTCCGTCCTGTGCTCTGCCCCAGCTGTGCAGTGCCTACCTTTACTCCAGCCCCACTCCCTCCCTTAATGCAGGGGCCTTGATCTGCCACCTCCTCGCTCCTTCCTTCACAACAGACTTACCAGTTGGATGCTGCTCTCCAATGTGCCCAGTTGCATATTGGTAATCGGATCGGTATTGGTTAATATGGCTTGTTAAAAATTGGCTGTTGGTATCAGCCCAAAAAATCAATATCAGTGCACCCCTATTAATGACATTACATTATGCTGGAGAAAAGTCTCCCAGAATAGCTTCAATCAGAGTTGGCAATCCTATCCGCAGTATTGCACACACTGCACATGCAGGTATTTTTGGCGCTGCTACTTTGCAGTGTAGGGGCAGGGGTTTGACCCTGGGAGATCCCAGGGTCAAAAAGACCCATGCCTAAATAAGTGGGGCAGTGCACATAGCAGTAGTGCGCGTGCCCAAAACTGGAGCCTGGCCATCCAGAGCCATGCTCTGGTTGCTGACCAGGCTTCCTGTTGCAGGATCACCATGGCTGCAGCTCCTGGAGGTCTCCTGGACCCCAGGTAAGGCTCATGGGGCCAGCACAGCTGCTGGCTCCAGGCTTCCCTACCCCACCTGGGCAATGTGACACACACCAGAGCGTATGTGGCATAAGTGTTCCCCCAGGACAAGTCACAGTGGCACACATTGTGCTGCTGCTACTTGTCCCCAGGAAAACATGCATTCTCACTTGTGGGGATGTGCTCGATGGATTCAAAATAATCTCTTCTAAGGGCAGGGGTGTGTTAAAAAAGGCTCAATTAATTGGTTTTATTAGGTAGTTGGATATTATTTTAGGTTGGTTGGAGAAGAGAAAAAGGCCACTTTAAGAAAAAGTAAAAAGAATAATTTTTATTTCAAAAGGAATAAAACAAAAATGTATTATGGAAATTGCTCTGAAAGTCTGTATTACATGAATACCACTTATTTAACCATCCTATACAATTTGATAGAAGGAGCATCATTTTTTTTAATACATGCCCAAAAACTTTACTGAGTTTAGAGGCAAGATTTTTCTATTCATATGTGACCACTATAAAGTCAAGTAAAAGTACCAATTAAAGCAAAATTAATATTCACAATACTTTATGTCCCCTTCTTTATATCTGAACAGTTTACTACCCACAACATCCAGAGGCTCCTGGAGTCCATAGCAGTCACCATTTGACTAAGAATGGTAGGGAATTTGTATTCAATTAAGGCTGTGATACTTAACCAAGGTGCAGTGGCACTATGGGGTGCCTTGAGATCCTTTCAAGGGTGCCACAGGCTGCCACACATTAGTGCCATTAGGTGTACAAACATGATTCAGTGTTAAAAACTTCCTGACTTGTTATGGTCTTTCTTTCTGTGTTCTTTGTAACTAAAGATTTGCTCTATTATACTTCTGCAGTGAAAACATGGGTGAAAATTAAGACCTGGTATTTTCTGAGAGGTGTCTTGAGTCTAAAAAGGTTGAGAACCACTAAATTAAGGAGACTCTTTTTAAAGTAAAAAACCATAAACTTAGCTCTGAAGCTGTTAGTACATGGATTGAAGTCTAGAAAGCTGTTAAAAATTAGCATTTTTTTAAATAGTAGATACAGCCTAATGTCCTTATTCTATTGCTGGAAGAAAAAAATTCCCTCTCAACTTACCCAGCTCTTCCTGTTATCCTTCCTGCAATAGCCAAAGAAATTGCCCTTAAAGAGCTATTACTACCCGAAAAAGAGTTGCTGAATAGCTTTCCTCTGTTGCCCTCCAGTGGCTCATGCAGATTTTCTCTTACAAATAGAGAAACTGAACACTGAATCTCATGTCCAGTAAGATTCTCTTACCAGTTCAAGATACGTGAGATAGTAAGTGATAGCAACACTGGCAAGTTAATATGTTTCTACACTGTTTAAATTCTTGAGAAAGGTTTGCTTAATGTCTGCAACACTGAAAGCATTTTTCAATGAAAAAAAAAAAGCCTCTGTATGATGGTACCACTTATGTCTGAAGTCTTATTTTAGCCCTTATTTTTCACATTGCTCAGTCTTGGGACTCTTGCAGTATACATGCAGTCCTCAGACTTATGACACAATTGAAAACTGCGTCTTAAGTAGAAACGTTGTAACTTGGAATCGATTTTCCAATAGGAAACAATGTTATAAATGGGGGATTGGTTCCTGGACCAAAGTCTGATACCCTATTTTCACCAAAAATAACCCAGAATTTTGTGCTCAATCAATTATAGATAAGTAATATAGCTACATTAATGTATTTATATTGTAAATAGCAATACTTGATTTGGAAGGACTTCTTTGAGGAGACTTTGCTGGATGTTCTGAAGCGCTCTTCATTGGACGTTTGAAGGGTTCTTGGCTGGAGTCTTCTCACGAGTCTTGGCTGCAGGTTTTTCTGGCGTCTTGTCTACTTTCTTAAAGAAAATGTCCAAGGAAGTATGGACAGATGTTCTCTAGGGAGATGGGTGACACAGCAAACTTGTTCATTGGCATAGTTTGGCGTCAGATCAAGTATTGTAAAGTCGAAAATGACGTCAGAAAGTTGAAACAGGGTGTCAGTTTATAAACGTTAAAAGTGCGAAACACTGTAACTCAAAATGTTGCAAGTCGAGGACTGCCTGTATTCCAACTCTCTCCTGCCACGTCTTGATTCATTTAGATGTTATTAGTCAGGAGGTGTTACTTAAATTTCTTTTCTGCAGTCAGACACAGGCAAGCTACATAGAGATTTATCTGGGTTATAACCTCTCCTGTATCTCTCTCAGATGATACCCAAAAATCATGTCATCAATTGAACTGGAGCCTTACTTGGGTTATACAGTTTTCTTTATTGTTTTTACGATTTATTGATTTATTGATTTATTTAACATCTATAACCAGCTCACAGTCAGACAAACCATGGTTTTTTCCCACCGTTGTATGTAACTCTTAATTTTTACTTTAGGAATATTTAATTGGATCGAGTCTCAGATAATATACCATTTAGAGTAAAGGTAACTGAACAGTTCAAATATGAAAAAGAAAAGGTATTCTGGTCACATCTGTCTTTTTCTTATAAGTCCCTTCTATCTCCAGGTGAGATCTGGTCTTACTAGATCCCTTGGGACACTCCCGTTTTGTTTTGTTTTGTTTTGTTTTTTAAGAGCGAGGGAGTAGCCATCACTCAGGCTCTCTCATTCTTCAAACCCCCTACAGTCTGATTAACTCAGCTCAATGTCCAAACACACACAAAAAAGGAAAACAATAAGGTCAGCTTTCACTGGGACCTTTTTTTTTTTTAACCTCCCTGCCTGCCATCTGACACCTCCAGGGAAGAACTTCTACCTGATTAACACATCAAAGAGCTACTAAGCACAGCTCACAAAAACACTCTCATGGACCCAGAAGGACAGCCTTCCATCCTCATCTCCCTCTGTGCAAAAATGAAGTTTATTTCCTACTTATGGGGATTTTTTACCATCTTGTACCATCTGTACTTTTCCCAGAGCCTGACAAAGGGACTTTGATCCTGAAAGCTTGCAGAAAAAGACAATTTTCTTGTCATTTTCCAGTTGGTCTAATAAAAGGTATCATTTTGGAACCAAGAGTTCTAGTTTTTTGTTTGTTCTTCTCCCTGTGAATTTTCAGTTTAATCTTCTGTATGTTAGCACAGGTTCAAAAGGAATGCCAGGAAGTGCCTGCATCCCACAACAACCTGCAGCCAGGCAATTAAGATGCTTCCCTGGGGGATGTGGATTTAAGTCTTCTCAGGCCAAATGGGGCACTTCCACATCTGGAGCTAGTATTCTAGTTACTGAGCAACTGTAAAAGAGAGAGTCTCACTGCCCTAAGGTAAGGTCCAGTGACAAACATAGGCAGATTTAATGATCTGATTTGCATGGAACTAAGCACATGCAACTATGAAAAATGCACTGAGTACTCAACATACTCCCTGCTCTTTTCATACTCTTTGTAAAAATCATTAATTCCTCTACATTAGCAGTAGAGAATGGAATAATGGTCTTTGTTTTAAAACACTGAATGTGGTCTGCCCTTGTTCAACTTCAAGAACAGGCAGCTGACCACTATGAATTCATACAGGAAGATGCCTACAGCATATTTGGATAAGCACAAGAATTTAGAAAGTATGGTGGGAAATGCAGTCCAAATCTTGTATTCTTAGGGAAAACAGTTGCTAAGGATTCTTTCTGCCCTGAAATCCATCTGCAGTCTCTTATTTGGAAACTTGGCCTATGGTTTTGCTAGTAGTTATGCAGCTTGAGCAAAAAAATTCCATAGCACCAGGACCAGAAGAAAACAAGATGTCTTTGAGCTGGTTGGGAATTTTGACAAACTTTATAAATATAAGTACTAGTTCATCCAGACCAAAGCTCTTCACAGGACAAGAGGTCTCAGTGAATGTCTAGTTTTACTTTAAAAAATAAACTGAATTAGCCAAAACATGACATTAAATGAAGAATGATCTCCATAAGGGAATCAAAAATATTATTCAAACACTTTTTATAGTAAAAAAAATAAATAATTTGGATTGATGAACTTAAACATTTTTTTGTTTCATAAAAATTTGGGACTAACTTTTTCTCCCAAATCAGAAAAAGATAGAAAAACTCTGAAGTTCTCATAGGACAGGAGAATAGTTTTCTGCTTATCTCTACAATTCATTTTATTAACTTAACTACAATGGTCTCCTTGGGCATCTATACACGTGCTCCATGGTGTGCATGTGTGGGGGTGAATTCTTTAATTAAAGCAGCTCTAAGACCTGCTCTAATTAAGATACCCAGGGCATTGCATGTATTCAATGTCCTGCATTTCAGTATGGCAGTGGGGGTGCTTGAACTAAAGCTTGTTGAACAAACTTTAGTTCAAGTGCCCCCACCGCCATTTTGAAGCACAGGGATGCTGAACAGATGTGCTGCAGAGGCTGCTAGAAATTAACATGTTCTAGCAAAATCAGTTAATTAATGACATCACTGAGTCTGCTCTAATGCTAATTAGCACACAATGGAGCAGACATCCAGCATGTGCATTGTGCCTCTTGGAATCATCATATGCCAACTAATATATTTAGCAAAGCAGGTTTAAGCAAGTCCAATAATCATTGTATTTACTTGAATCTAAGACAAGTTCCTTTCCCCCCTACCCTGCTCCCCCAATCAGCATGGCAAAAAAAGCCCATCTTAGATTCACATACAGAAGGAGGGTGGGGGAAGGCAGCTGCTGTGGCTCTGACTCTGGCCTTGAGTGCTGGTCAGGGCCAAAGTCAGAGCCACAGCAGCCTCCTACCCCCACCCATACTTGTCCTCTGCAGCTTCTTCCGCTCCCTTCCCCTGCTTACAGCCAGGGAGAGTTGGGCTCAGGCTTAGGTCCCCTCCTGGGCATAGAGCGTATACAAACTCTGTACCCTGCTTGGCCAATTAGCAGCACTGACATTGCTGCACTGCCTTGGTCCAGCCAAGACTGCTACATGGCCTTCGCCTGGCCAATCAGCAGCTTCCATGTACTGTGCTGTAGGAGGGAACACGCCTAAGCAGTCTTTGACAGCAGAGGAGAAGGGGAGGTGGGGGGTGAAGAAGCAGAGACTGGAGAGGAGGGGAAAAGGGGCAGAAACTGTGGGGCGGTGGAGGTGAGGGGGGTGCCAACGGTGGGGGCACAGGAAAGCTGCAGGGGGAGAAGTGATAGGGCAGAGGGCAAGGGGCCACCTGATCCCCTCCCCTCCCCCCTCCAGCAACCCAGGAGATGAATTAAGACAATTTCCAATAATTAGATTCTATACCTCAAAAATTATAACCAATAGATACATTTTCCATGTATAGAACCTAATTGAGGGGTCACTAAATTCAGGGTTAACTTAGATTTGAATAAGTACAGTACATTAGTCTCTTGCCTTGTACAGTCTTTGCACATTTTCACATCTTTAATGCTGTTTTCTTCCTCAGCTTTAAAACTTCAGCTCAGTGATGGGCATATTCAATCTTAGCATTCTGCACTGAAGGGAGTGAATTTGAAAGCAACTACCATTCAACTCTGATTATCATATTAATAGCCCCTTTTCCCCTCTTAGCGAGTCAAAAGGACAAATGTCATCTCTTCACCTGTATGAAACAGGCCTCTTGGCCCCTCTACTACATAGCACTAGAAACACCTTCAGTCCTTCACTGGGTTTCATATTGCCCTCAGTCTCACTTCTCAGTTCATAAAATCTTTGGGCTTCAATTGCTCTAGCCAGTCTTCCTACTTGCCTTTTTTCATCGTTACTTTGCTTCTTGTTCCAATAACAGGCTGGGGAGTAGGTATTATGAGGCTAAGACACGTTGCCAGGGGAATGCATTCTAGGGAAGAGCTCCAGCCATTGCATACCTTTTCCCTCTTCCTCCTCACATTGCTTATCAGCAACTCCCAAGACGGCCTTGGGATGAGCCAAATTGCAAATCTTCCCTACATAGCCATCAATTAGTTCAAAAGTTACAACATATTTGTGTGCTCACATATCAAGATAAACTCTCATCCTGCTTCTTCAGCAGAAACAGGGTATGGTACAGAACAAACAGTTCCTTTATGCTCTGTACCTTTACATTCCCTTTCTGCCCTCCCTGCAGAGACTGCTGTTCAGCCTCTTAGTGAATGCTCTGGAGTGAACACCTGGCCAGTCCTTGGAAGTCCAAATAGTATTCACATGCTTTTAGATTAACTTTGTGACCAAGATTGTTGATTCTCTTTTAAACAGGTAGGGACTTTCTCCCAGTAAGCTCCATGGAAGATTCTCTATGGAAAACAGCAGCATTCTTTCCCACAAATTTCCACAAAATTTTAACATTGCATAATGTTTCATCTGTGCTTAGATGCCTACTATTATAAATGAATCAGCTTTATAGATGCATATGCTTACATCAGTATGGAACAGCAATTATCATTGTTGTAGACAAAAATATTTAGTTTTTGTTTGAGGGTCATCTCTCATTACACTTCTATGTAAATAGATTAGGAAAATAAATAAAATAGGGCTTTGGTTAGACCAAAATCATTTGGTCTAACCAAAAATATACATAGATAAAGGATTTTCTCAATCTATAGATTAGTCCTTCATTAAATGTGACACAATGAGATGTCAAAAAGCAATTAAAATGTTTTATACACAGTATATTATATTAATTCCAATTAATCCCTCTCCTTTAACTGTTGTTCAAACTCTTGAAAAAAAAAGCACACATTGTACCAAAGTATATATAATTTGGGATTAAAACACTGCAAGTTTACTATAAGTTAAAAAATAAGCACATGACAATTTTTTTTTTAAAAAAAGGAACAATGGTATCAAGAATAAAAACATGCCCATCCAAAGAATGAAGACTGAGGTCTGCTATACAGGAACACATCCTCTGAGACAACTGAATATTTAACTCCCACTGGTACCTGTGGGGGCCGAGAAATGGGCCAGAATGGGGCCGCCAATGGAGTGGAATTAGGCACAGCACACGTAGTAGTTGCAAAGAAAAAAAACTTTACTTACAAGCTGCGATACAGGGAACTTGCGTCGAGGTATACAGCGTAGGCACGCTTAGAAAAGTTGCAAACAGAAACTAAAACTCTGCATGGCACAGTAGGGTACATCGGGAATACGTCGACAGGGTGTCATTGGTGACTGATCAGGCCCCAATGTGGCTCCAGGGTATATGTAAGGATCTCTTCGAGCATGCAAAACTCTCCTCCAACTTGGGTGGGTACCTCCCAAGCCTTTTATATGGCCAGCGAGTAGTCAATTGCTAGCCGCCACGTGTGCATAATTTACATCAGCCCAGTCGAAAGCATGTATACAACGGTGCAGCTGCAAGCTTTTGGCGGGAGCTGATTTTGTATCAAGGACTCTTTTCCGCTGCAGGGGAAATCCCTGCACTGGGTACTCGCAATGTGCTAACACGCAGCTGTACCGAGGCATTTTTTAATCATTTAGCTCTGACAGTACCTTATGTTTGTCCGAGTGGCTTCATAAATAAATGACTCCAGTCTTGAGTATCGCAAAGAGTTCTGCCAGACTGGCAGGCACAGAATATATTGTAAACAAAGTAAAATTATATGCACATTGATATTCGTACATTGATATTGGTAAAAGTAACAGACAGTAACTTGAGATTCACATATGCAGATTCAACACACCCACATCTCTTGCAGAATTCAATCATGGACATTAGGTACCTAAAATAAAAACTTGAAGTCTTGGTCACTTACCTTAACCGACTTTACAGTACATTTTAAATCAACAATTGCTAATATGTTTGTGCAATAGCTTCCTTAATTTAAGGCTTAAATACAATGAGAACAATGCTACAAATCCTGCCTATTTCAGTGCAGTAAGTTTAGGTGCTTAAGACTGGTGGAAGAATGAGATGGTGGGAAGGATGGAGGGGGTGGAGGGAAAGGAGGGAAGATTTAAAAGATGGAACAGGAGAAATTGAAAGTGCATTAATAGAAATAAAATCACCAGCTACAAAATGTCAGTTTTGGAGACTGCCTTGACAAGACCAGATGAAAACATTGTCCTTCCTAGTCTCTTTCTTACCTAGATTAACATAATATCAATTTGACTCCCTCCCAGTGGAATAACTAAAAAGAATCCCCATCTTCACCAAGTACTCAGGACGACTTGTAACCAAGATCCTTCAATCAGTGATCACCAACAGGAGATATTCTTTTAGAAATTCCTACATGTGAATATTCATTCTCCATTTCCTGAACAAAATCCCCCATTATGCTTCAAATTATTGTACAATGGTCAGAGCACACCGATTGCAGTAAATGTGCCAAGACCACAAGTATTTTGATAATTTATTGCTTTTATTACACTACAGTGTACAAAAGTTAGAATTCTGCATCATTTCCAAGGTTAACATGAGCCACAGAACAAAAAGGGTTATTTTTGTTTGTTTGTTTGTTTGTTGGTTAGAGTATCACATTCACTTCCATGAAGTTAAAACAAATCCTAATAACCACACTCCTCTCTAAGGCTGTCTACACTGTAATACTCAACTTAGCTTTAACCTAGCTAGTTTAGGTAGCAATACAGCAAAGACATGGCAGGATAGATAATAAATACAAAACTATACAAGCCCACTCAGGGATCCTAGGTACTTGGGTAGCTGAAACGTGTGCCTCTGATTCATACTTGGTAATTGCCCTCTGAAACATCTGCAAAACTACCTCTTCTTTCAGCCCCCAGACTGATGCACCCTGTACCCCAACACACTGAGGAGAGGCATGTCGAGATGGGGCAGCAGGCAGCTCAGCCCATCTCTCTGTGCCAAGGTGCCACTACACCCCAGCCAGCCACAGAGCAGCTGGCTGGGATGCAGCGTAACTCAAGATGTGGAAGAAGGCAGCAGTGGGCTCGTGTTTCCCTGTCTCAGCGTGCCTCAGTGTGGGAGACCCCACAGCATGCGGAGATGGGGAAGCAGGCAGCCCCTTCTTTGCATTTGTCCCAGTGAACGCTATTTTCTCATACTTTGCACTGCTTTTTTTCCCAGATTTTTTTTTTTTTTTGCTCCCAGAAAACCCCAGGAGCAAATTTTGCCCCCATGCTTTAAATTAGTACTGGTTTAATGAGCAACATGTGTGGTTTGAGCAGCAAGTGTCTGGATGCACCCTTATTGTGCTAATCACCTCATCTCCTCATACTTTTTCCACCCTAATCCATCAGCATCTATTTGTCATTTTATACAGATTGCCCCTCTTTGGGACAGGGACAGTCTTTGCTTAGCATTTAAAAATATTGGGACCCAAGTCCATGACACGGGCTCCTAGACACTGATTATAAAAATCACTACACTACATTGATACCTGATATAGCTAGATTAAAACTAGCTTGAACGCACTAGCGAGTAATAGATATGTAGCAAAATACCCTAATTATTTGCTAACAGATATGCTGAGGAAATGTTTGCAAGATATCTGAAGTAGGAGTTAACAGTTAATTGATTTTAATAAGCTGCATGTATTATTTATAAATTAGAGAGTAAATGCTAAAGCGTGAGAGCTGCTTTTTTTGTATATGTGAAAGCCCACAAACACATGAACAAATTAGATACTTTTCTTCATCCACCTCCACTGTTCTCTCCAGATCGAATGTTAAGAGGCTGTTTCAAACAGTTTCCTCTTGTAACCATTAAATTCTCTAATGTGCCTCCGTGTCAAAATGCCATCACTTTAGTAGTCCTGGTCTTTCACATTTTCCTAAATACAATCCCTATCTGTAAATGTTCAGTACTTAGATTTGTTCCACCATACTGCTGAGACACAGGCATATGCCTATTTGTTATCACACAGAGCCAAAAAAGCAGTAACCACTATTGGGTGACTGTACATGAGCATGGAGGCTGCTCGATTGATTGAGTCTGCTTGAGTGTGGTAATTACCACACTCTAAAAGCCTCCCATCATGTGCATCTGTGCCCCTGCACCTAAAAAAATGGTGCCAGGCGCACCCAAACTAAAGCTCATCAAACAAGCTTTAGTTCAAGTGCCCCGATGCCATTTTTAAATATGGGGACACTGATACATGGGACACTGTAATGCTTTAATTAGAGCAACTCCTGGAGCCACTCTAATTAAAGTTCCCTGTAATTAAAGTCTCCCCTCCCCTTACCCACCTCCCAGCATGTGTAAAAGTGTCCATTGTGCTTTCTTACAACAATGGAGCAGAAAACACTCCACTTAAAACACAATTGTTAAACCTGGACTAACAGAGGTAAACAAGATGCAATAAAGTTGATTTGACCATGCTTGAAGTGAGAGAATCAACAATCCTAAGAATAGAGAAGAGATTCAATAAGTTTGTGAAGACTAAACTTTCTCAAAATAGACTTCACAGCTGCAATCTTCTTGCCTTGTTTACTTCGTTAGATTTTTTTTTAAACGTTATGGTGCTAGTGAAATAAAGTGGAAAGCACTCAGGGCTCTTTCACTTAATATTGCAGTTTTTTTGGTTCCTCTCACCCCCTGTCTATACAGTGCTTCATTTGTACAAAGAACTTAGCAACAGATGCAGACTCTGGTATTTATTTGTGTGAACTTCCAAGCCACAACAGTTTCCATGGGCATGAAGTGATAAAAGAACTTAAACTGAGGTTTCTGTACTGTTGGTACAACCTCTGCTATAGTTAGGTTAGCTATTTTAGGACAGGTACAAAGCCTGTTCCATAAGTACACTTCCCGCCATGCTGTAACAGATTAAGGCAGAATATTTCAGAAGGCATTCTCTTTGTGTTAAATGTTAAAAACATTTTATAAAAACAGTAACCGACTAAAATAAATTAAACACTAAGACAAAACAGGTAGAAGATCAATGACCCGTTAAGACAAACATACGGTAACACAACAAAAGAAAAACTCTGTCGCATATTAAAGCAGAGACAGGTTAGTTAACACAGTGGTTTGATGTGTCAAGTAAAAAAACTGGACACTCTTTGCCCAAATAGCTCTTGCATACATTTTGCACATAAATTCAGCTGAATGAAGAAAACACCACATTTTCAAGCATACAACATGCAAGTTGTTTTTGGATGGCACAATGTAGGGAAAAAAGATTTTTTCAGATTTATGGCTGACTGTGTGACAAAGTCATTCCTCCTGGGAACACACTGTCCAGGAAGTACAGCATCCCAGGAGACAGTCTGGGAGAGGCACGTCACTAAAACATATGCCTTTGCAAGGGCAGCAATAACGTTAATTCTTTATTGTAATTAGTTATTTATAAAGTTCTTGTAAATAAAATGTTTCCACATCACAAGCCTCATCAAGATACTACCAGCAGGTCACTCACTGCTTCAGGCACAATCTATAGTTCTCAGCCAATAGGTATGGCTGAGGGAGGTTTAACAAGACTCCACTCTTTCAGTATGCTGAGCCAGACAAGTGGCAGATATCTTGGCATACAATACTGTCTCCAAGAGTGCTCCTCTTTCAATGAAGAAACCAGCTTAGGTTTCCCATTTAGGATGTCCTCCAGTTTTGGTGGCTGATTTTGGAGGGGAAATATGCATGTCATGTGCAAAAAATACAGTACAGTGGAACCTCGGTACTCGTCCTTAATTGGTTCCGGGAGGCACAACGAGTACTGAAAACGACAAGTACCAAACAAACAGCCCTCCCCGCGCCAGGGGAGGGCGAGAGGAGCGCGGGGCCGGGCAGCGACAGTGGCAGTGCCTTGCCAGAGCAGAGCAGAGCGAGCAGCAAACTTCAGGAGGGAGCAGCAAACGACGAGTACCGGGACAAAGATTTCCAGTCAAGATGCGTCGAGTACCAAATTCGACGAGTTGCAAGGCAGTCGAGTACCGAGGTTCCACTGTACTCACAATATGACTATAGTTAAAATTCTTAACTAAAGTTATATGGATTATAGCATTTTCATATATTTCTGAGTATGGAAAAAGAAAGTTAGTTCTGGTGCACTATATAGAAGACTCCAGTTTAGTCTCCCTCTTAGATCAGCTGTTTCAGTAACCAGAAATTCCAGAAATGGCACTGGCTACAAAGTATTTACACTAGCTCTCATGGGCATCCCTGAGAACAAACTAAAAAGCTGAGGGCAGCAATTGTAGTTGCAAGCCTAAGTGGAAAGAGACGTATATACAGATACACAATTAAGAGCGAACAAGTACAGAGAGGGAGAGTCAAGGATGCACATTACTTGCTTTTAACCTGAGGCAAAGTATGGGAAGGAAAGCTTATTATTTATGGAGCACTAGAGAAGTATACAGGGCACTGCACCAGCCAAAGTCTACTTGGGTTATTTGAAACCCAAACCCTTACATGCAGCCAATTAGAGACTAACTCCTTCAGCACATGAACAGAGGAATGAAGTAAACACGTGAGAATTAAAAACAAAACAAAACAACCTCGCCCCACAAGATGACACTTCCCCAAGACATTATGCAAGATGATAAAACTAAAAACACACGCACACATAAAGGGTGGAATAGGATGACAATGAAGTGCTATTAAAACACATAGGAAGTGTTTTGCTAAAAGTATTAAAATTAAAGGGTTAAATGTGCTAGAAAGCCACAGTTTGTGCTGTGCTACATGCCCCAGTTTGCTTTTGGAAGAGGAGCACAGAGCTAGGAAATCCTTAAAGAGTACTGGTTTTTCAAATAGGTGCAAAATTCTCTAGTTGGAAGATCAGGTCTACAGCAGCAGCAACATCTGGTACAATATGATCTGGTTCAATCAAGGCAGGATCAAATCTAAAATCTCTGTGACCGTGGAACACTGTTTCAGTTACACTCTCCCCAGTCTCAGGGGACACCTCTGCATGAGGATTATAAACTCCAGTACAGACAAGAATAGATCTACAACTAGTGGCAGTGGCAGATGCTAGTTCACTTTCCCAAGTGTTGCTTATTTCATCATCCTGAGAAACAGTAGTAGATCTTGTGCCTGCAGCAACTTTGGCCTGAACACGTGCTTTGGAACCTTTTCTGGAGTTCTTTTCTTCAAGGTAACGATTGTAAAGGTTAGCACCATAGATATCAGTCATTAGATTGTCCCTGGAAAGCCAAAAGTATGATTTCATCAACAGAGCAACTCATGAGTTATTTCAGATATACAGAAGATCTTTTGTTTACCAAAGAAAAAATGAGTCTCATGTTCCACATAAATCACAATGAAATAATCAATTATGAACTCATATAAGTAGACAAAAAGGGAAAAGTGTCATAACCCAACAGTTGCTATTATTATTACACCACTTGCATCAATCAACATGATCATTGAAAGCAATGCAACAGAGGTCATTCTGAGTACTTCAGACTGCAGCAGGCCAAGAAAAAGTAAATAAAAAAACAAACAGACAAAAAACCCAAGCAAACTCCCAAGTAAATACATATAAACTACTTGGAAAAAATTTAGGCTGGAAGTTAGAAGTTTCTAATCAGAACGATGAGGTTCCAAAACTTCTTTCTGTGGAAATTTAGTGGGACAATAAGGGCTCTGCAGAATGCTGAAGACATGCAAGTGTTCCCCTGCTGGAACTGTGAGACCTCCCTCTTTTCCTCCAACAGAACTTAGAGGCCTCCTGCAACTCCTTACCAGACCAGGAGACTACAGGCAGAGGTATGCAATGATTCCTGTGGCCCAGCTGTGGGGATATCTGAACACACAGAAAAACATTCATTGGTTGTCTGTACCATTATTTCCCTACTGGGAAGAAAGGGGGATGGAGGGAAAGTGGAGAACTGTGGGATGCTGAAGGATCAATCAACCCTGCTGCACTCCCTATATCAAGCAGATGTAACTGAAAGCATTTCAAAATAGTTGTTGTTTACTCCACAGTTATTTTTGGAGCTCTTTATAGGGCATATATATCCGTCTGCTCCCCCTCTGAAATGCTTCAAAGACATCTGAAGCACTTCAAAAAGTGATATAGGTCCTGGGTCAGCAGCAACCTTTATATAGGGGTTGCAAGTCGAGAAGCACCGATACATCAGTCCGATATTGGATTGGCACCAATATAAAGAACATTGACTGTATCAGAAATTGGCCTGACGTGGCTGATAATGTGGCCAGTAAGTGGCCCCGTGCATGCCCGCAACCACAGTGCAGCACGTAGATGGCGAGGAGCACAGCCTGGCAGCTTGGACAGTTGCATGCAGCTGGTAAGTCTGTTGCGGTGGAAGGGGAGAGAGGAGGGAAGAGGTGAGGGAGGGAATGGGGTGGGGTAGGCACTGCCCAGCTGGGATGGGATGTGGGATGGAGCCACGGGTTGTCTGGGGGGGGGGGGAGTTGGAGGTGGCTCCTGCTAGTATGCACATCCTGGGAGGGCATAGGGGGTGTGCCCCCCAGATCTGCACAGGTTGGGGTGGGCAGTGGCAACACTGGGAAGGGGATTTGGGTGGGAAACAATGGCAAATTTTGGGGAGCTGCAGGCCCCCCAAACATAACCTCCCTCCCAATGCCACCACCGCCTGCCCTGAGTGCAGCCTGGCCCAGCTCCCCCCGGAAAGAGCCCAGTGCAGCCCTGGCCCCAGCTCGCAGCTGTAGCCTGCCATGCCACGCCCCAATCCAGGGGCATGAGCCCCCCATGCCCTCCCACGGTATTCGCAGCAGTGGGAGTTGCCCCTCCCCTCCTTGTGCCCCCTAGATGAATTATGGCTGTCCTGCACACGCCCCAACTGGGCAGCGCCTTCCCTAGCTGCAAACCCATCCCCACTCCCTCCCTCATTGCAGGGGCCTTGATCTGCATCCCCCCCACTCCATGCCCCTTCTCTTCTCGTTCTCCTTCCGCTACAACAGACTTACCAGGCAAATGCTGCTCTTTTAGCTGCCAGGCTACATATCAGAAACTGGATCAGTATTGGCCAATACACTTCCTTAAAAATCAGCTATCTGTATTGGCCCCAAAAATTTCTAATTGCTGCACCCCCAGATGCAAGCACTTCCCCACATGGAGAAATGGAATGCTAAAGCAAGCAATGAGAAGAGGGGAATAAAATCACAGAAAGATGCAACTGCTCCCTTTGAAAGAGTCCGATGCAGGGAAAAAGCTTTGTGAATGATCTGCCAGCTAAGAAGGCTTGTTCTAAGGGCTGACATAAGCAACTTTCCAGTCAGAAACAGATTTTTATAAAAAGTTGTTTAACAGAAAATCTGAAAGTTCAGTTTATCACTTCTCCTCCCCTCTCCCAATAGAAACAAAATAGTAGAAGCCACACCATTTTTCTTGCTATTGTTTGTGCTGTGAAACATTTCCTGACCACTCATATTTCTGACTATATTTAATGATTCAATCCCTTACCCAATAGCATAAAGAGACTGAATAGGCTTCTTCCACTGTCTTTCTTCTGCTTGTGTTCTGATGAGGTACTCTGCATAATGATAGGTCAGTTCACTAGGTTTGCCCATCAAAGCCTCATATTTCAGTTCCTTGCCAGTGATCTTCTTGTAAATGTTTTCCAAGCAAACCATAAATGTTCCATGCCCAAATCTGGAGAGGTAAACTCTATTAAAAACCAAGCTGGACTAGGTACATACAAAAAATAAACTAGAGATTGTGATGTAATGGAGTTTTGGCAATATTAAGCAATACTAGTCTAAACTGCTTTTCTCTGATCACATAAGTATGCACATTTCTTCAATTGTTCCACTGAAATGTAGCAGTGATCAAGAGACTGATGAATCAAGGACAATGATCAATAGTAGCAGTTTGTAAAAGAACAGCAGCAGTAGCATGGTCTAATTTGAAAAGGTGGAACCAAGAAAACTACATCAACAATTTCTTGCATTCCAAGCAAACAGCTTTACTTTCTAAAGGAATGTACTGCATGGCATGATACATGCATTTTCTACAATAAAGTCTGTTGAATTTCAGCAATACATAGAGAAGAAATAACGGAAGGGGTGATTAAAAAAATAATGCAGAACTACATGTAAGCTCCGCTAGCTTAGATTATGTGAAATATACTGAAGTCTCTTTTGTGGTACTGCAAGGAAAGAAAAGTTGTATTGGTCTGTTCTTGAGGAAAAAATGTTACACGGGAGCTCATAATTTCCAACATGCCTTCTGAAAACGATGGCAACTTTTATACCCAAGTGCTAGTGAACTGAGATACTGGCGCCAACAGCAGCAACAAAATCAGTGCAACAGTTTAGATTAAAGCGATACCCAGGAATGAAAGGCAAATTTGTTGCGCTGCCAAACTTAAGGAATGGCTTTAGGGATCATATAATTTCTAGCCAAGAGGACTAAGGAAATCCTCAATAATCAAGCACCTCTTAAGGAGTTTTGTTTATCAGCCATACAGATTACTTTATAACCAGAGCTTTCCAAAAGACTAGAAATACTGTGCATTTGAATCGAGTTTAGTGGCTTAAATGGCCTGGTTTCTGAAAACTTCATAATAAAGCATCTCAACACACAGGCATATTCAAATGCAACTTGATAGCAATATCTTAAAAACCATCCTGGAGAGCTAAGACCATTTAGGTTCTAGTGCATATGCAAGACTAATGTGAAACTCAGATTTCCATTCTTTTTGAACATATCAGGAAATAAAAAAGCACATTGTACAGAAAAAAATAAGGGCTTATGGGAAGGAAGTCTAGAGCTTATGTGTATAATATAGTGTTTCTGGTCTCAGAATAAGCCATTTGAGATTTTTCCAAGTGGCAGATAAATCAGTGCAGATATTTCTATTTAAATCCCTTTTTAGGTATTGATTGGAATTGCTCTGGGTGATTATTGGATGATCATGTCATTATGGTCCAATAATGGATAGATGTTAGTTTTTGCCAATGCTAATGTCACTGCCAGTTAAGGAAGAAACAAGCTTGTGTCTTCATCCAAATTCTGGCTCTAAAGTAAAGGAAATATTATGGCCAAATATTGACAGTAGACTTTACGTACTAACTAAAGTCCAAGGCTGCCCTTGCTGAAGTCAAGAGCACCACTCGCACTCACTTCAACAGAACAGGACACATGATTTACAAGACAACATTCATCTTTACTTGTGAGAAAAAAATTAAAAAGACTTAATTGAAAATATTCAAAGTTTTCTATTTGGACAATGAAAAAAATTAAATGAAAAAAAAAGACTGAAGTCAGTGAACCTCAGGTTTTCCTGCCCAAGAACAGTGCAGCGATGTTTGGAAAACATGTTTCACTATTAAAAATCATTTACATACTGGTAATAGAACATCATAAACCATTTCAACTGAATCAAGTCTTGAGGTCAAAATTCTCTCTTCAGAATTTGCCACGTGCTCATTATTTTAGACAAACCTTCAAGACTTTAATCCTACCATTTCTAAATGCAGGGATGATTATTTCCAAGTAATTTCTCAGAGAACTAAATACATACAAAAGTTTTGCAATTCAGCTTGATTGCACTCAATCAGATATCAAATAGTGTGAAGAGCTGGTGTGCATTACAAGTCTACTTCTACAAATATGTGTTAAAAGCACTTGGACTGTATTTGGCAGATTGTTATTTTTAACAAACAGATTGTCGGAAGATCAGACAGGCTACTTGTAAGAACTGATGTGTTAAAAAAGGACCAGTTATTTATCTTGAAAAGGAAATTTTGTGTAATGGACATTCCACAAAAGGGAACATTGTAGGCTAAAATGGGGTCTACAAGTTTGAAATTCCCCCCCCCCCCCCTTCTCCCTGAGGTTTACATGATCAGCCACAAGGAGATGCTAGTGTAGAAAGGGTGGGAAAAAGAATTTCATATTTTATTTTCAACTGTCAACATTTTGAGAGTTAACGCTACAGATTCAGCTCAATACAGAGGCAATCCTAGGAAAGGTTCTATCTTTAAACAGCAGGTTCAGAGAAGAGAAGATAAATTTACCCTCTACACAGTAAATTCTGCTGTAAAGATCTTTAAGCCAGCAGCGAAATGTGGGGCAGGCACAGACAGAAGGGATCCAGAATGCTGCTGGGGCCGACCTACTGCTGTGGGAAGACAGACAGTAAACAGGGGATTAACAATATACCCCCAGGTGTTACTAACCCCCTCCTGCAGCTGCCAGCCTTTTCATCACCACGTTTACCTTTGTCAGTTGCTGCTGGAAACAAAAATCAGGGCCTGCTGCAGTAGGGATGTGTATGAGGGTCTCAGTTGGCAGGTGCTCCACTAGCTGCCCCCTCCCCCAAAAGCAGCAGCATTTGGTCCAGCATCTGTGTGAGGCTGTCTTGAGCCCCACTGCCCTGAACCTGGACCTCTGCAGAAGTTCTTCATGGAGGATTAGAAGTGTGAGGCTGATTCCCCCTGGGAGCTGGCTACAGCAACATCTCTCTCAGCAGCAGATTTGGCCCTGGAGATAAACCAGTGATCATCTTCTGGGGTGCCACAAGATTCTTTTAAGGGGGTCATGGCAGCCCCTATGTGAGGAGTTAAAGTGCTTGCTGCTCATTCTGCTGGGCTGCATGCTTGCTCCAGCATCCCATGAACAAGTAAAGCCCATGGCTGCTACTCTAGGGACTCCTGGCCCCCAGCAAGCCCTTTACTAACTGTTCCTGCAGTGCAGGCGGGGCACTCTGCCACAGGTAGATGGGCAGGGGACCACAGTCTTCAACTGGGCTCATTCCCCAATCCTCCCACATACCCACAGCTGCCAGAAGAGGCCATAGAGACAAGTGGCTCTGATCATGCTGGCGCACAAGTCCCTGAAGGAGCAGCCACAGTGACAAGGCTGAATTCCCCCACTTAAGTACAGACCTGGGGCAGACAGCAGATAGAGCAGTGCTCAGCAGGGTCCTGAGCCCAATGCCCTCCTCTAGTACCTATATCTGTACCTCCAGTCACTCTCTTCCAACTCAGGCAGGGACAACTGCCTCATTTAGGGGTGGAATGACCCACCCTAAAGCTCCCAGATCTGCTCCACTGACCAGTTACTGCCAGTACCAAGCACCATGCTGTGCCATTTTCTCATGGATGCCCTTCTGCTGCTGCTACCTGCCCTGCTACCCTGTAGGCACAGACAGAAGTTCAGCTCCCTGCTGCAACTCACAGCATTTTGCACAAAGTGTCATGAATTACAGTGACTTCCCCAGAACCAACAGATGTTCGCTGTTGGGTCCTGCGGGATTCAGCTGCAATTTAGAGCAGCTGTGAATCTGCAGGGTGGGGTGGGTGGATTGGAGTCCTCCAGCCTTTGTAGAGCTCCAATCCACCCACCCCACCCTCCAGCAGCAGCTGAAAAAAATGCAGACTAAATTCCCCCTGCTCCGTTCCCCGTCCTCCCATTCTGAAGACAGTACTGGGAGCAGGGCTGAGCTGTGTCAATCCAGACCTGATCCCAGCATGCACAGACACAAGTTACAGAAGACATGCCATTTTGGAGGGTCTTCATCTGAACCCTCATGCAATGAAGGTTCAGACTGCCATGGGACTGGGTCCTTTTAAACTGCTCTGCAGACACACGCTTGTGTTTGGTCATGGCTGTCGAGTGCTTTCAGGGGTCAGAGTGGGCACAAATTGTTACTTCTGTTTGCGCCTTTTAAGGGTGCCAAAGTGTGAGGAGATAAGCACTGTAATAATTGCATTTGTTTTTTAAATAAGGTGTTGCTAAATTCAGAAAAGTTATGTAAACCTTACCGCTACACCTCTGCTTTGAGCTGAGAGAGAGTCAGAGTATGGATAAGAACTCCTTCCCCTAAAGACACTGCTTCCATACTGGAAAAAGCTAGCACAAACTGAAATTTTTCCCTACAAATATTTGTTAATTACCAACATTCCTAACATTCTGTCTCACAGCCTCATCTATATAGTTTCATCCAGGAATCAAATCATGATGAATGTGAAATTATAGGTTATCAATCTAGATAATAAACAATACTGTTACACTAGCCAGAGGAAAATATCTATATTAGCAATTCAGAGGGGTTTTGTACCATCCATTCTTTTTCTGCTTACCGTTTTGGCTGTGCTTTATGCAGAGTACAGCTGGCTTTATATGGCAGTGTTGAAGCTGATGAAAGGTGACTCAATACTAAATAATAGTGGTGGGACGTGGGAAGGAAAAGTGGTTGAGGGCTTAAAGCAACTCTTACAACTTGGAAAAACTGGTAGAAAAGTGCAAGTATGCAAACCCTGCAAGAACATGAATGTGATAATCTGCAAGTACTGCCAAGTGTGTTATTTCTTCAAAGCCCTGCTTGGGGACTTTTTGCCTACTGTGAAGATTAGCTCACATGGAAACTTAGTATGACACACTTCCTGAATTTATTAGGAACTTTTATGAGGGATATATATAAGCCCAGAACAGATTTTTAATCATGTATGTGTTACAGCAATATCTACCTTGGAGACTGAGCTTCAGCTACCCACATTAAGTCCATATTACAAGCAAGAACAGGTATATGTGGATATTTTGCATGATGATATGGATTTCCTGGGTAGCCACTTGTCAGCAAAACATCTATAATCAACTGGAGATTTGTTTCCCATCTGACTGGCTCCCCAAACAAAACAACAGCTGCAAGAATAAAAACATTTGTGAAACGTAATTAGTTACTCCTGTAGATTATTTGCTATAAGAAATAAATAGTAATGTCAAGTTGATTTAAAAAGACCTGTACATTTAAAAAAAGTCAGTAAAAACAATGAAATGTCAATAAACATATAGATTTCAATCTACCTTTATTTTACACCTCCTTTGTTCCAGAAATAAACCCAGAAATTAAGACTTAATAAACAATAATCCATACATTTGACACAATTAGTTTTTCCACATGTTGTCCCATCCCACTGAACAGTATTAGTTCCTCAGACTAAATTTATAGTTATTAAAAAATATTAAAAATGTAATGCCTTACATTCAGTATGTTATATGCTGAATTAAACTCCACCAGAACTGCCATTTGTCCTCTCACAAATCTACAATATACATTTTTATATTCTTAGATAATTTTTTTTATTTTTTGGATTTCTAGGAATAAATCACTGGATAGACTTGGCTTGGGCATTTTTCTTTCATGCTTGGGTCTAGTATCCTACTCCCCAGGTTTCAAGTGGGCTACAGGTCAGGGGGGTAAAGCTAGAAACAGAACAGTAGAATGCTTTGCTGCCATTATGTCAGTTACTGTGTTGAGTACTATAAGACGGATTCAGTTGGATTTCATTCAAAGCCAGCCTTCCTTTCCAGAAGAAAAGCAGCTCCTCACCACCTTTCCCACTCCTCAGAGGTACATGGGTGAAAAATGCACACCTATAAAAATGGCAGACTTTGCTACACATCATAGGTTCCAGCAGTCATTCATTTCATGTGCAAATACCAGAATTGTTTAAGCCAATCATCTAGATTATCAATGCAACGTTCAATAATTTACAACATTAAGCTTAAGTTTACAGTAAAATGATGGTACTTAATCCTGTAACTGGCATGAATAGCTAAGTGGAAGCAAGATTTGGGGATTTCTTTTTTTGATGATCCCTTTTATGGACAAGCTGTCGGCCACCAAGTGGGTCCTGAGGAAGAACATGTTGTACTTGACAGCTTGTCTAACATGTCTCCCAACTATACAGTTGGTCCAATAAAAGTTGTCATCAAAGAAGTACTTTGCTTCTCACATTTTTGGACCATCACAGCTACAACACCACTCCAACCCTGAATAAATGAATGAAGATAACACATACTGACCCTCAATTTTGGGAAGGTCCACAGCTGGGGAGTGCTGCATTGAGAAAAAGAAAGAAGGTAAATATCTTCTTCTAGATTTAACAGAAGTAAGTTCAAAGCATTATTCCTCTGACTATTCCCTGCAACTCTGATAGGAGATGCACTTTACATTTTCATATAAGTATTAGATCTTGATATCACCTTGCACAAAATGTAACAGTTTGTAGGACTTAAGTGTGATGTTAGGGCAACAACCAGAAGCAGAGACTGAATCTGTATATTCTATATTCTCAATTCTGCTGTCTTTACTCCTCAAATTTACCCATCTAGAAAATAAGAATTACTTTTCTACCAGGGATATTGCAAGGCATTAACATTTATAGGGGCGGTACCCTACATTTTAAAACAATATTTTGTACGAAGATGTTTTATAAAACTGCTATGCAAGGTAAAGCAAGGTAAAGGTATTTGTTTTGTACCACCTTAGATTCATAGATTGGAAGGGGCTGTAAGGGACCTCACAAGATCATCAGGTCCAGGCCCCCTGCACTAGGCAGGAAAGACAACTGGGGTCAGGTGACCCCAGCAAGATGACTGTCCAGTCTCCTCTTGAAGATTTCCAGGGTAGGTGATTGCACCACCTCTGACAGGAGCTTATTCCACAGTCTGGACACCCTAACTGTGAAGAAGTGTTTCCTAGTGTTAAGCCTACAATGGTCTTCCAGGAGTTTGTGGCCATTACTCCTGGTTTTCACCAAGGGTGCCCTGGTGAACAGTTGTATTCTGCTGATGTAGCAGTACGCTGCTACCAAGTCCCCTCTTAGCCTTCTCTTTTTTAGGCTGAAGAGACCCAAGTCCCTCAGGCTTTCCTTGTATGGCTTGCCTTGCAAGTCTCTGATCATACAGATGGCTCTTCTCTGGACTCTCAAGATTTTCCACGTCCTTGTTGAAGTGTGGTGCCCAGAACTGGATACAATACCCCAGCTGTGATCTCACCAGTGCTGAGTAAAGTGGAAGAATCACTTTTTTAGTTTTGCTTGAGATGAATCGGTTGATGCATGCCAGAGTACTGTTTGCCATGTTGGATACAGGATTACATGGCTCGTGTTCATACCATGGTCTGTTATTACCCCAGGTCCCTTTCAGTTGTGCTGCTAGTCAGTTTAATGCCAATGAGGCTGTCAGTATGTTGGGGGTTAATCGTTCCCAGATGGAGTGCTTTACACTTCTCCATGTTGAACTTCATCTGGTTCCAATCCATCCAACTTCCCAGGCTGTCTAGTAGGCCTGTACAAATAAGCAGTTACTCTACCCAGCTTCAGATCCAGCTACTTTGGATGTCAATGATCCAGAGCTCCAGATCAGTTTCCCACTTCAGTCCAGCCAAACTGGCTCCCAAGCTTTGGGGCTCCCTAGGAGATCTGGTCATAGCGTATAATGGGGGATCAATGAAATATCTATAATTTTGCTATTTTTTGTCTGATCTGCATGAATCTTGCAGGGGTAGTAGCCTCTGCTGAGAGCATGAAGCTGGCCAAGTTTCAGGAAGATAGGTGCAGGAGTTTGGGGGGAACTGTACCCCAAATTATTTAAAACAAAACTCATGTTACATGTATGTGTTACACCACAGGGGGGTGAAAACTGCAGGGGTGGTAATCCCTGCTGAGGCCACAAAGCCTGCCAAGTTGCAAGACGATAGGTGTAAGGGTTTGGGGGAAACTGCACCTCATGCTGCTGACAGGCAAAACTTGTGACATAGATGACCCTGTGTGTGTTAAGGCTCAGTGGGCTGAAAACTGCAGGGGTGGTGGCCCGTGCTGAGGCCACAAAGCCTGCCAGCTGTGTGTGTGCAGGGCTTCTGGGGCCCTGCACCTCTGGCTGCTAACAGGCAAAACTTGTTATGTGGGTGGGTGACACTGTGTGTGTGTGTGTGTGTGTTAAGGTGTGTGTGTGTGTGTGTGTTAAGGTGCACCCTTCCTGGTGCTGGGGCCTCTGCACAACACAGCAATGTGTCCCAGCGAGGCCTCCTCCCCCACTACAGCCTCAGGGCCAGTCCAGCACTTTACATGACAAGTAAAATAACTTAGCTGGCTCAACAACATCATCATCATCATCATCAGCAGCAGCAGCAGCAGCAGCAGCAGCAGCAGAGGTACTCAAGGGGAACTGTCACAGCCTTTCTTTGTATAAAGGAAGTGAGAGCAAGAAGTAAAGATGTTGTGTTGTGTTGGACATATAAATGTTACTTATGGTGTGTGATGGCTTGTCTTGTGTTTTTGTATCTATATTTTTATTATGAAAACAAGGAGTACTTAAAAAAATGTATCTTTGGAAGCTTTAGGGTTGAAAACCCCTTTGTCAGGCAGTTGGTTCTGGATGGAAAGAATAGTAAAGAAGCCAGAGGTTGGCCTGGCCCACCATGCAGGCAAGAAAGCCAGTCAGTGAAAATGGAAATGCAGGCATCAGGGGGTAAGGGACAGGCTGGAGTGGGGGACCAAATTACAATGCAAACCACTTTTCAGAGTTGGCCCTATGAACTGCACTTCATCAGCCTCCTAGGTAGTAGGTACAGAAACTCATGGACTCAATATACACAGTGGAGTTCTGGCACACTGCAGCCTGCCAGACATCTGACACCCCAGGCACCTCTGCACTTCTATCTGAGCTGCTACATCCCCTTTTCCCCCCTACCCCCAACTCCATCATGTCCCTCACCCCGATGCCTGCATTTCCATTTCCATTTTCACTGACGAGCTTTCTTGCCTGCATTATAAGCCAGGCTAGCCTCTGGCTTCTTTACTATTCATTTCTTCATTTTACTATTCATTTACTTCCATTGAGAACCAACTGCAGGTACCTCCTCAGCCTGACAAGGGGGTTTTCAACACAAAAGCTAGCATCCCAGGCAGCTAAACTGAGCTCACCAGGAGCCTCACAACTGCACTGCAACCAGCAAGCATCAAGCCTGCCAAAGACTTGACAAGTCTGGGTGTTCCCCAGCCAGGACTTTGTGTGTGCATGCATTAGGTGGAGATTATGGTGCCTTCTACCTGCCTTTCACCAGGGGATCATTGGTCCTGGCATTTACGGGGCTGCCACACAACCAGCAGTCCCACCAGGCCTCCCTATCTTGGCAGGGTACAGTTTAATGGTCATGCCAAGGACTTGGGGCCTTTTCCTTCCCCATAGCCCCAGTCCCATATCTCCAAGTTCATCCTGGCAGGGGAATGAGCTCAGCAGGGACATGTTTTTCCCCTGCTGGCTGGTGATGCAGTTAGTGCCCCCTCCAGCTGAGAGTGGGGCATTACTTAGCTTTAAAAAAAAAAAAAAACCCTCAAAAAAGGAAACTAGTACAGATGTAGTGAGGAGTGACAGAGTCAGTAAGTGTACAGGTGAAGCTTGGGGAAGCCCATCAGCAGGAGGTTCACCTATAGGAACACCAGTTGCTCCATCAAAGCAGGATCCAAGCAGGTGCGGTGGGGTGTCACAACATCCCTAGCAATGCTGAACACCCTCTTCCTTGGAACACTGGTTGGTGGACAGGACAGGTGTTGTTGGGCAACTGTGGCTAGATGCTGCCACATCTGGCTGCAGCTTGCCCAGTAGGCCAAGGGGTCAGTCCAGCAGCTCCACATCCTCAGCAAGATAGGTAGCCACTGAAGCCTCTGTGCTACCTGCCCATGACCAACATTGGCAGTGGCTAGCATGGAGGAGACTGGCTGGTGCTGGAAGTGCTGGCACAGGAAAGTGGATCCCCCTCTTCCACAACCCCTCACCTCTGCACTTTGGCCTCCCTGACTTCATTGACCAGCACCTGCATCCAGTGATCAAGGGTTTTGGTGCGGTCACTGCACATGCTTCCCTTCATTCTTGGGTAGCACATGCCCGCCATCATGTAGACCGTACAAGACCGCAAGGGATCCAGCCATCTCCCAATGCCCTCCTTCAGCTGCCTCACCAGTGTCTGCACATCTGGTGACAGTGGCCTGCCCCAGCCAGGAACATTGATCCCCTGGAACTTCTCCATTTGGTTCTCCAGTTCCCTCACAAGGGGGATTACCTGGCTGAGGAGGGCATCACCAGTGCTAAGGGTCTTGGTGCCCTCGATGAAGGGCTTGAGGACCACCAAGATCTGGGAGATGATACCCCAGTCAGCTCTGTTCAGGGGACCACTGATCTCAATCTCCCCAAGTAGGGCCATCTCATGGACGGCCTTCTGTTGCTCCACCAGCCTTCCAAGCATCAGGTATGTGGAGTTCCACTGAGTCTCCAAATCCTGCATGATTCTGTGCTGCGGGATGCTGAGCTCTGTCTGTTTCTCCCATAGCATCTTGACCCACTTGATGCTGAGGTGGAAGTAGCCTGCCATCTTCCTGCATTTCTAAATCATCTGGCTTGTACCAGCAGCGGTGGTGGTGCCGTGATTGGCAGCCCTGTCCTCTTCCAAGGCATCCCTCACTATAAGGTGCAGCCCGTGTGCCACACAGTGGATGCCAACAAAGTTGGCATCACAGACAGCCTTCACCATATTGGTCTCATTGCTGGTGACCATGAACCCATGGGTGAGCTCAGCCTGCCCAACAAGCCATCCCTGCACCATGTGGCTCACGGCCCCCATGATCTCCATGACCATGTAGGACTCATCCAGCACCTTGGCTTGCAGTAGAGCCCACCGCCGGTCTGACTGATTGCACCAGTGCCCCATGAGAGAGAGGTAGGCATGATCACCACCCCAGCTGCTCCAGATGTCAGAGATAAAGTGCAAGGCTACCTGTGGCCCTGCTTTGCGCAGCTCCTCCCTCAAGTAATTCCTGCATGCCTCATACAGGGAAGGCACCACCATTATGCTAAAGGTGGTACATGCAGGCACTTTGTAAGATAGGGCCAGAAGTGTTATGGATCACCTGAACCCTGGTTACTCAAGTAGGGAGAAGGGCTGGCTATCCACCTATCCATTGGCCCAGTGCTCTGGGTGATTTCGCTCGCCTTGGAAAAATGCCCCCATTTCTGCCCACCTTTCCCCCACTGGTCCAGGGTGGCCTGCCTCTGCTTTGGGGGGAAAGGGGCTTTGGAGCAAGTGCAGGACTTCCCTTTCAGCACACTCACACTAATGCCAGGCTGAGCAAGAAGAAGGGCAAGTGGGTGCTGCCTCCTCAGATGCAGCAGCATCACCATGGTGGAAAAGCGTCTCACATCCTTGCCATGTCTCATGTGCCCTTGGCAGTGCTGGCAGATAGCAAACCTGGCATCATCTGCCAGCTCAAAATGCTCCCACACTACACTACTCCCCTGTTTCTGGGGTGAGGGCAAGGATCCTGCCTTATCCCACTCAACATCAGGAGGAGCTGCCTCAGCCGAGCCAACTGACTCCACAACTTCAGCCTCCTTCGAGGTGCTGCTTTCTGAAGGAGACCTGGGTTCAGGGGAAATTTGAGGGGTGTGGAGCACAAACTCTGATTCCCACTCAGTCCCCAGAATTGCTTGGAACCAGCGTGCTCAGCATCCCTGGTTCCAGCTCCAGCTCCTCCTCTGGCAGTGGGAGGCTCATGCTGAGAGAGGACATTGGAGTGGAGGAGACAGTGATTCCACTGCTGGTGCCCACTTCTGGACTGAGTGGAGGTGGTGCAGGTGCAGGCACTGCTCCCGTGTCCTTGCTTCCACTGGCAGCACTGATGTCATGGCTGCTTATGAAGAGAATGTGTCTCTGTTTGGCAGCTGGGGGGTGGGACAGGGGTGGGGAGTGCTTGCAGCTCTAGCTCTTCCCTCCTACCCCTTCTCCCTCCCCTGCCAGAAGACCTGGCACCTGCATTTCCAGCTTCATATTAATCTTTCCTGTGCTACAAAAGGCTGCTGTGTGTGTGCGTGTCACCCCTTTTGTGTTGTGTTTTATTCACTCTGTTGCGTGTGTGCACTGGACTCTTCTTTGATTGTTTACTTCAGAGTTAAGAGCTATGTAAAAATTGTGCGCTGTCTTTTTCTACTATGAATATCTGATGTTTCTTCTTCAGCATGTGTGCATCCCTGCAGTGATGGATCATGCTGGCAGGGAAAACACAGCTTTCTTTTTTCAAAGTTTGCAAAAAAAAAGCGCAAATATAATTGAAATAAATGAATTGAATAGTATTAAGAGATGCTAAGCTAAACTAAGCTAAGCTAAATCCTACCCAGTCCTTTCTAACAAAAAGGAGCAAGCAAGTTCAACTACAGGCGGTCTCCGGTTAACAAACGTCCGAGTTACGGACATCCGTACTTACAAATGGCGCGGGCTGGGAGGGGCAAGGGGTCCTGCTGGACGCTGCACCCATGTGGCAGTGCCGGGACCACGCTTGCACTCTGCGCTTGGCTGCCATTTTTCTTTCTCACCCTCCCACCCCTACTTTCGGCTGATGCTGTCCTAAGTCATTGTGCCCTTGGGTGAAGCCTGGTTTCTCCCCTCGCCTCCTCAGTCATTAAAAAGGTATGTGTTCTGACTTGCATACAAAATTGACTTATAGACAGTCTCAGGAATGTAACTCATTCGTAACCCAGAGACTGCCTGTACTGAGTGAAGCAACCAGGCCAAGATGCCCGTGTCTGCTACGATACATTTCTCACGCAATTACTAAGAGGGAGCAAACCTGCAAAAGGCACAGCATGCCTCCAAACAGAGGCTTTTATGCTGTTTCTAGGTCCCTCCCCCCAGACATGGTCATTGGAAAGGGAGCCAGAGAGAAATCCTTCTCACTGGCCACCTACACGTCAGTCCCATCCCCCCACCATTCCCCCTCCCTCTTCTAACTTTCACTTTCAGCCTCTAAAGTGCTTCGGAAGTTCTGAACCACTTCAGAAAGCCTGAATGAGCCAGTGTTTCGCTCCGGGCATGCTGCTTTGGATGCTGAAGTGTCTGACTCAGCCCTGGATCTGAAGCACAGTCCAAAGCCTCGCACAGCCCTACTGTCTAGGTTCACCTGTATCTGTAGTCTATCTTCAGGCATGACCATGGTCCCCTATAACTTGGTGTCATCCGCAAACTTGGCCAGTGAGCTCTTTACCCCCACATCCAAATCATTAATAAAGATGTTGAAAAGCACTGGAAGAAGCACGGACCTCTGAGGAACACCACTAGCCACTTCTTGCCAGGATTACACAGATCCGTTTATTAGAACTCTCTGGGTCCTACCCTGCAGCTGGCTTCCTACACACCTAACTGTTAAATAGTTAAGCCTGCAATCCTCCAATTTTCCCATGAGAACATCATGGGATACCAGATCAAAGGTTTTTTGGAAGTCTAGGTATACCATGTCAACCTCCTCTCTTATGCAGGTGGCAAATTACCTGGTCATAGAAGGAGATGAGATTGGTAAGACAAGACCTGCCCACAATGAAGCCATGCTAGCTGTCATTCAGAATCCTACCTTCTGCAAGTGTATCATACATAGACTTCTTAACAAATTTTTCCAGGATTTTCCCTGGGATAGAAGTTAGGTTAATTGGCCTATAGTTGCCTGGGTTCTTTCTCTTCCCCATCTTGAAGATGGGCACAACATTGGCCCTCTTCCAGTCTCTAGGGACCTCCCTGGAGCACCATGTGTTTTGGAAGTTTCACCAGAGGCCGTGTGATGATTTTGGCCAGCTCCCTTAGCACTCCTGTATGAAGTTCATTCAGTCCTGCTGACTTATAAATGTCTCCTTCTAACCAATCATGCACCAGCATAAGGTCAACAGTAGGAAGGCAGTCATTCCCACCATCCCCCTTCTGAACCTTATCTAGTAGGCCTGTGCAAGTAGGCAGCTATTCAATCTGGCTTTGGATCTGGCAGCTTCAGATGCCAACGATCCAATCCGATCCAGAGCTCTGGAAGGGGTTCCCACTTGGATAGGGCTGAAGTAGCTCTGAAGCTTTGGAGCCGCCTCAGAGATCCGGCCATAGGGTATAATGGGGAAACAATGAAATATCTATAACTTTGTTGCTTTTTGTCTGATCTAGATGAAACTCACAGGGATATCCTATTATGAAAGCATGAAGCCTGCCAAGTTTCAAGGAGATAGGAGCAGGGGTTTGGGGGGGAGCTACACCCCAAATTCTTGAAAGCAAAATTCATGTCACTTCTGTGCATTAAACCACAGAGGGGTGAAAACTACAGGGGTAGTAGTCCCTGGTGAGGTCACAAAGCCTGCCAAATTTCAAGAAGATTGGTACAGGGGTTTGGGGCTACTGCCCCCCTGCAAATTGCATCCAAATGAGACAAAAAAACCAACAAAGTTATAGATATTTCATTGCTTTCCCATTATACCCTATGACTGGATCTCCAAAGAGTTTCAGAAGCTCCAAACTGCTTCGGAAAGCCTAACAAAGCCAGCACTTCGATCCAGACATCTGGATCTGACGCATGGTCCAAAGCCTCGCACAGCCCTATTATCTAGTATGATTTTCCCCTTAGTCCAGTGAAATACTGAAGGAAAGTAGTTATTCAGGTGTTCAGTTCTCCTGAGTCATTCAGGAGCTCTTTCTCCTGAGTGTTGGTAGCCAGCTATCCTGAGTTGTAGGACAGCCTCACACTTCCATTTGTTTTCCTTCTGTTCCCTACATACTTAAAGGAGGAATTCTTATTGTCCTTGATTTCTGTTGCTAGTTTAAATTCAGTCACCGCCTTAGCCTTTCTAATCTGCTGCTACAAGTGCAGGCCATTGTTGTACAGTCCTCCTTGGGGACTGTCCCAAACTTCCATAGTTGTTATGCTTCTTTCTTCTTTTCCAAGCGGACCGTGATATCCCTATTAAGCCAAGAGGACTTACTTGCCCTTCTGCTACCTTTCCTCTGCATGGGAATGGTCTTCTTTTGGGCTTTGAGGATAACATCCTTGAGGAATAATCATTCTTCATGCACTCCTTTCACTTTCAGTCTCTAGTTCCGCAGGGCTTCTTCTACTATTGCCCTGACCCTGTTGAAATTCACTTTTTTTGAAGTCCAAAACTTCAGCTCTGCAGGCTGATTTTCCTGCCTTGCGATGGATAGCGAACGTGATGGTTTCATAGTTGCTATCACCCAGGTTACCCTCTATATTCAAGTTGCTCACCAGATCATCTCCTTTGGCCAAGACCAAGTCTAGGACAGCATTATCTCTGGTTGGCCTATGCACTTCCTGGGTCAGGTAGAGCTACCTTACCCTCTCTGCCCAAATATCATAGAAGTTCTAATACCTTGAACTCTGCATCTTTGTTTGGTAGGTGAAAGGTGAAACGACTAACTGTATGAGATGGTTGAGATAGGGATAATCCTGCCTCAGGTAGGGGGTGGACTAGATGACCTCCAGATATCCCTTATCCCTAGGTTTTTTATCATAGACAGGCTGAACCTCAACAAGTCACTCCCTGGCTTTTGCTGTCTGTGCCTTTATCCAAGTATGGTTCCAATGATAATTATAACATGCAGGGAATTGGTTCAATCTATTTAGGTTTCTGTAAAGAACTAAACTAAATAAAGCCAGAAAACAGACACACTTTCCTAATCATCTCTTTCCAAATATAAATGCAAGATTTCTTTCCAGAGGAAAGCATTAGGTTCTCAGTTGTATTTTGTCCTATAAAAAAATGACTTTTCATAAAAACAGAGACTTGCCAGACTTGCAAAAGAACAGTTGAAGTGTGATGGCTTTTTCAGATGAGCAACTAGCAATGTTACTGAGTAGATATAACACTTGTAGAAAATTTATACAAGTTGAAAGAGAGACTGCACCTAGTTAATAAATTACATTCTAAATCAATTTAGTTAATAAATTATACATTCTAAATTAAGCCATTTCATTTCAATTCAAATTTACTTGGCACAGTATTATTTATTCTACACAATATGAGCAGGCATTGCTCAGCAAACCCCAGCCTATCTTTAAAATACCCTGTTTTTCAATTGTAAAGTACAAGAGAGAAAAGTACTTTCCCCCTGAACATTTAAGCAATAGATTTTAGCAATCATGAAAGTTGAGAGATTGATAAACTACTCTAGGTTGTCTGCTTAGTCATATAACACAGAAAGCCATGGCAAAAATACAGCAAGCTTCTTCGGGTATGTACACACTAGAGTTATAGAGAGACCACAGTGCAGTATAGAGCTATTGAAGCTAGCTCTAAAATTTAACTAGCTGAACCATCCTAGTAGCAGCACAGAGAATGGCATGGGTTAATCTACATTGCTTCATGGCTGCAGTATAGACATACCTACCCTTAATTCCATTAAGAGACCCCAAAACTAACCTAAGGAGATCACATCTCTTGCGAGTGTTCATTTTCCACACAGACGGGCTTCTATAGAAACTGCCAACAAGAATATTAGTGTTAGTGATCAGTGGGGGTGTTGTCAGTGGAGCTTGTTTCTGTTAAGCCTTACAGACTAGTTTGTTTTGTACTGAAGCAGTAAAACAAGCTTATATTCAAGATGCCAAAGGCTAACTAAAATAGTTGAGAAATAGTAGAATATTTTAAGGTAAGCATACCTTGGCTCCCCTCACACCTTCAATGAGCACTTTTATTGATAATACATATTTCTTCATCCAACTGTCAGAAGGATTAGTTTGAAGTACTGTGTAGCTATAGTATGCAAATGATCCTGAATTAACATGGTCCATGGACACCAAGAATATATTACTCCAATTGTTGCATTCCCATTTAACATTTCTAAGGACATGAAAGGGTCACCATTACTAGCGATGATCAGTCTTTTTTCTTCCCACACTATCTTTCTTGAGATGAGCAAGATACTCTGTAGCCTAATTAGTAACACCATTTTTTTCTAATACTAGCTACTGTGTTAACTTTAGGTGCATTATAACATGTTAGACTGTTCCATCAGCATTCTTTTAGTTTCTTCATGGACCTCACATATATGACTGCTTTCTCAATTGTTGAAATCTATTCTGTGATCAATAAATATCAACTGGCTGAGTAAAACCTATACCTTTAAATATCGATAAGAGAACAAAGGACTTCAATAGTTTTGTTAATTCACACCTGCAGATGTACCAGAATTTTTCTTAAGTTTTTATCATATGCTACATCAAGTCAACAATAAGAAGAATATCTAAGGATGGGCAAAGCAAACCCTGTTTTCTGTCACATACAGAAGGACAAATGGGTGATGAAACCTAGCTCTGATGATGCATTTGCTAGTTTTAGTCATCAGCCTCCAAATGTCACCAGCCTGCACTGGACTAAGTTTCAGTGTCTCAGGTTAAGAGTTGTCATTGTGTATGATCTCCAATGGAGAGCATGGACCTGGGTTAAGCGTTCCTGATTGCCTGCTCTGAAAAACAGGGAGAATTTTGACTGTTCAATCAGTAACATTTTGGACTTTAAAAATCAATCATTGTTGCTCCCTTTAAAGCAAGTTACACATGCTTTAAAGGGAGCAACATTGCATGATTTCCCATTTGGTAGCTTGGTATTTCCTTCACTGTCCCACTAGGACTTTAAAGGTTTTTTTAAAATCCCAAAGCCACCCACTTCTGCCCTGAATTTGGACAAAGTAACTGATAACCCAAAGATGTGCAGATGAGGTCAGTTAAAAAAACTTCTTTTCATCATGTTGTTTTTTTATTACAACTTTTTAATATCAATTAACTAGAATTTTAGGTAATAAACTCCCCACCAGTATTTTTCAAAAACAGCTTTGTCAGAACTGATCCTTCCAATGAATTGGTGTTTTCTGACAAACACCATTAATACTTAGTGCAAGCTTTGCTACCCATGTACCTGCACCTTTGAGGCTGTATTGAAATAGCTATAAAAGATCCTCCCCTTCACTGACATACTACTTCACAAGTCCTAGGGAAAGCCACTTAGAAGCTTTTGCTGCTGCTATTGCTATCCCTACAGTCACTGGAATACTTCATCTTCCCTCCCAGACACAAAACTTGCCTCCCTCCCCCTCACCCCACACAAAACTCCCGCAAAAAAACAAACAAAAAAGGCCTTGCCAGTTGAGACACATGCATTTAACTATGTTCCACAGGGGATGGCGATCAAAACCCTCCAGCAACCGAGCACCCAGTCTAGAGGGGAAAGGATTCAAAGAAGCAACTTAACTCTGGGAAAGAGCCAGTGAGCTACAGGAGTGGAACAAGTAGCGCAAAAGGGAAGCGAGTAGGTCAAAATGCAAAATAAGTCTGATGAGAAGTATGGGGAATAAACAAGATGAGCTGGAAGCTGCAGTCTGTGAAAAGAATGATGATCTGACTGATATCACAAAGGCCTGGTGGGAAAGCTCTTATTAGGACTGAAATGTCAACATAGAGGGTTACACTGACTGGGAAGGACAGAGTTGGGACAAAAGGCAATGGTGTTGTTGCCTTGTATGTCAAGCACAGTTGTTCCCTGGTTTAGGAGGAAGATGATAGATAGTCAAGCAGAATGCATTTGGGTGAAGATTAAAAATGATGCAGCACTGATATAATGATGCAGATTTATTATAGGCCACCAAATTAGGATGAGGAGGTGGATGAGGCACTCTTCAAGCAGGTGACAAATCTATCCAAAAGCTATGGTATAGTATTGATGGGTGTGGGGGAGACTTCAGTTTTTCAGAGATCTGCTGGAAGAACAATGCAGTCAAACAGTGTCAAGCTAGTTCCTAATGTGCATGGAGGATATAAGTAGGGAATCATCTATTTTGGATCTTGTCCTTAACCAACAGGAAAGACCTGGTAGAAGATGTGAAGGTGATGAATAACTTGGGAGGAAGTGATCATAATATGATAGAATTCTAGATCCTGAGACAGGGAAAGCACAAAAGTCAGCAAAATTAGTATGCTATATTTCAAGAGGCAGATTTCATCTGACTCAAGGAGTTAATAAGTATGGTGCCATGGGAAGATGGACCAAAGGATAAAAAGGTACCTAGGAGAGCTGGGAGCTCCGAGCAGGCACAATATTGGAGACCCGACAAGAAACTGTCCTGATACAATGGAAGCGCAAGAAGAATGGCCAGAGACCAACATGGCTGCACAAGGAGCTTCTAATATATCTCAAATGCAAAAGGAAAGCATACGGGCAATGGAAGAATGGCCAGGTCACCAAGGACACGTACCAGGAAATAGCAAGAACCTGCAGGGACAAAATCAGAAAGGGAAAGATACAGAATGAGCTGCCCCAGGCAAAAGAGCTTAAGGACAACAAGAAGAGGTTCTATAAGTATGTTTGCCAGAAAACAAAGACCAAAGATCCCCCTGTTAACAAGTCAGGGGGAACTCCTAACCAAAGATTCAAAGAAGGCAGGTCTACTCAACAGCTACCTTGCCTCAGTTTCCACAAAAAATTAAGCTGCAATCAGACATCTAATAAGGACTAACTGGATAAAGAAGGGGACAAGTTGAGCGAGGAGATAAAGAGATGGAGAGCTTTTGTTGGGTTAAAATACATTCAGATCAGCAGGGCAACACAAACTTCATCCCAGCATACTGAAGGACATCTTGGAGCCCTTGGCAAGAACCTCCATAAAGTCATGGGAGGTGGGCCAGGTACCAGAGAACTAGAATAGGGCCAGCGTTTCCCCCTCTTTAAAAAACGAAAGGAGGAGAACCACAGAACAGTTGGCCTCACGTGAATACCTGAGACATTACTGGAACATACAATAAGGAAGACCATTTACAAGCATCTGGAGGATAAAAGGTTTATCACAAGCAGTCAGCATGGATTTACAAAAAACAAATCATGTCAACCAAACTTGGTCTCCTTCTTTGACAAAGTAACTACTTGGGTGGGTGAAGGGAATGCTATAGATATACTGTATCTGGACTTCAGCAAAACCCCTGACAAGGTCCCACACAACCCTCTTAAAAACAAACTGGAGAAAAGCAGGCTAGATAAAACTTCTACAAGGTGGATAAGATAACTGGCTCAATAGCTGTAAGCAAAGGGTAATTATTAATAGGTCCATATCAGAATGACAGGAGGTTTCAAATGGAGACTCACAGGGGTCTGTCCTAGGTCCAGTGCTGTTCAACACTGGGCCCAGGATAAGAGATTTGGATGCTGGCATAAGAAAGCTTCTTGCACAAGTTTCCGGACGACACAAAAATAGGAAGGACTGAGAACATAATGGAGGAGTCAGGCACAATTCAGAAGGATTCTGACAGATTAGAAAATTGGGTTACAGCTAACAGAATGAAGTTAAATTTGGACAAATGCCAGGTGTTACATCTCTGGAAGAATACTAAAAAACAAATATGAAATGGGTGACACATGACTGCATAGTAGCACTACAGAAAAAGGACTTGTGAGTCTTGATAGATCACAGACTCAGTATAAGTCTGCAGTGTGATGCAGCCTCACAAAAGGCCAATGCAGTTTTTGGATGCATCAATAGAAGTATTATGTTCAAGACATGGGAGGCAATAGTGCCTCTACTCAGCACTGGTCAGGACTTATCCGGAGTACTGTGTGGAGTTCTGCATTAAAAGGGACTTAGAGAAGTTAGAGGGTCCAGAGGTAGGCAAAGATGATAAAAGGTTTGAAAAGCAAGTCATATGGGGAAAGGTTGAAGGAGCTAAGCATGTTCAACTTGCAGAAAATATGCTTAAGAGGGGACATAAAGGGCTGCCATAAAGAAGAGGGAAAGCATCTTTTCTCTCTTGCTGTGGAAAGGAAGACACAGAGCAATGGCTTGAAGATGTAGCAAAGTAAGTTTAGACTAGACATCCAGAAAAACTTTTTCACTGTTAGAACAGTGAGGCAGTGAAATAGACTGCCTAGGGAAATTGTGGACTCTCCAACACTGGAGATATTCAAGAAGTTGGACAGTCACTAGTCAGGGATTATCTAGGCAAAGCTATGCCTATGTTCTATTATGGGTACTTCCCATACTTCTGGGCTTTGCTGTTTGCTCCCACACACACACACACTTTCTGCTACACGTGCAGGGTATTTTTAAGCCTTCCCCAGAGACACTGGGGGTTGGCTACATACAAGGTTAGGGATTTTGACTGGGGTGTACCAGTGCTCTTGCTGAGACCAAAGCTGGAGGTTCCTGGCTAGATGGTCTTGCCTTTCTGCTCAGGGTCAGATCAATTGCCATTTTAGGGGTCAGGAAGGAATGATCAGATTGGCATGGACTATGGGGGCTTTTGCCTTCATCTGTAGTGGGGGAGGGGGAGAAGGGGGTTCTATCTGGGATTTTCTGAGTATGTACTGACAACATTTCATAGAAGCAGGATGTTGCCTGACATGGTTCTCCTGCTTTACCTGTGGCAGGTTAGGTTATTAGGTCTGTGTTGTGTCAGGGTTGACGGTAGTTTTATGTAGAGTTTAGATTATGGATTATATAGGATGGTTGGATAGGGATAATTCTTCCTCAGGCAAGGGGCTGGAGGTGACCTCTGGACGTATCTTCCATCCTTACTTCTCTACGATTAAGCAGAGAAGCTGTCCTTCTTGCTGGAAAAGAAGTAAGCCTGGAGAACAACATGCAGCTGCCAAGATGTCTGCCCCTTGTGTTTGGTTTAGCGAACTGAAAGGGCAGGAGTCTTGTTAACCCTCTCAGCCATAGATAAGGGCTGAGCACTGTCACTTGTGGCTGAAGCAGCAAGTGAGCTGCTGATAGTATTTTGATAAGGCTTTTGATGTGAAAATGATGCTTCACTTACAGAAATGCATATAAAAAGCTATTTACAATAAAATACTGTCAATCTTGCTACTACTTTTGCAAGTGTCTGGGGCCTAACCTCACATGACACAGTAAGTACCCCCGGGAACCCAGACTGTTTCAGGAATTGTGGCATGCCAGGGGACAGTCTGGATGAGGCAACAGGAATTTCCTGCCACACCAGGCAGTTTCTTGTACTTCTTGAACACTATGCTTGTAGAAAGACTTACTTTGCCACAGTCAGCCAGGACTCCAGAAAGTCTTTTACAAAATATATTCTACCTTCTAAAAAACAAGGTGCATTTTAGTTTTTATTTGGTGGGGGAAGGCATTGTATGCAACAGATAATAGTATATCCTAGTATGCTATAAATAGACAGAGGACTTCATTAAGCAAGCCTGTGAGCCTCCCGTCCCATTTCAGTTAAAGGTAATTTAAATCGGGAAAGCTTACATATGCCAGTATAATCAGTTTTGTTACAGCTTATGGGGTAAGCAAATAAGCAATGGCTTTGGAAAGAATATAACAAATCACTGTAACCACACAACCTAGCAGTAATAACTTACCAATATTGTCACAATCCTGCAGGGAAGAAAAACAAATAATCTTCCTTCCACTTTTCTTCAGAAATCATGAAGTCTGCTATACTGGGAAATTTATCAGGCAACTGGTCAAAATCCAATCTTCTTTGTATATATTTTGCTATAGGTAAGTAAGGCTAGAAGGAACCTCAGGGCCATCTAGTACAAGCGCCTACTCAAAGCAGGCCCATCCCTTTCTAAGCCATTCTAGACAAGCATTTGTCTTAACCTGTTCCTCTGAACTTCAAGAACAAGTTCATATAAACTACCAGGCAAAGTCGGAAACAACAGACACACACTCTAACTTGCCACAGGTACATTAGGCAGATGAGGGCATTGTCAATCTACTAGGTTACAGATCAAAAGCTGCAATTGAGTACTCAATCACTGTGAATTGTGACTGTGAGTCACTGTGAATCCTAGTGACAAGATGACCTATTAGAAAAATCTATTCAATAGCTTTAGCATTGCAGTGAGCCACGAACTGAGGCAGAAATCAAATTCAAAAGCACAATACAAAAGAGAATAAACTAATGCTACTAAGATATCATTGACAATACTGAGTATTAGCCAACAGCCACAGAAAATTTTCAATACAAATACTCACCAAAATTTTAGGCCTTCTGTCATGGTCCACCATATCCAGCAAAGGGTACATCTCCCGTAGCGTATCAATAGTAACAGGCCGACAAAAACCCAAACTATAAAACTTCAGTTAAGGACACAAAAATATAGACATATTTCTATATCTTAATTTTTAAGATCATAAAGTCAACAAATTGTAATATATCACGTTACAATCCTGGCAACACAAATCACATGAGAACACAATAGAAGAAGTCAGAGACCCTAACTTCATTTTAATCTCCATCATGAAAGAAGTTACTTCACTTGGATTTAGGCTTGCTTTGTAGCTTTACTAGGACAGCTCACATAAACAGAAGTGGTGAAAAAGCATGCTTTTTAGAACCCAACATCACTATAACATCTTATTTTGCATTTGCTTAAAAGGGAACCCTGAAGTTCATCAGAAGTTATAGCTAAATAACCATTGTAAAATGTTATTTGCAAATCATATTTTGGCTACTTGAGTATTTAGATTTTGATAGAAGGAAATTATGGGTGTGAAAAGACGTAGCCTTTGTGCCTCCACAAAAATGTTCATGGGGGTTTAAATGCCAAACAGATCTCTGCACCCCTTTTCATGCCAGAAAAACCCAAAATCTGTGGCCATGACACAGGTGTGGGTTGTGCTGCTATCTTATGGCTGGCATCTGTTTTAGGGTGGAAAAGCACAGGCAGCCTGGGACTGCCTGCACTCTTCAGTCTACCCAGTTGACATGCCTGGGGCCCAATCCTGCACACCCCAGGAGCAGAAATTCCTGGGGTCCCTGGAGCCTCAATACTGCCTGCCTGGATTTCCCCATTTGGGATTCCCAGGGCATGTGTCCACACTCCAGTGTGGTCCCAGGCTTGGATCACCAATCAGCAGACTGGCAGTCCCAGCCCCATGACTACACAGGACCCAGCTCTCCCTGCTACAGAGATGTGCCCTGGAGGTTCCCCAGGGGGCACATTTGCAAGCAGGAACACATCACCTGTTGCCCACAGGATAAAGAGGGCAGGACAACAAGCAACATGCATTTCACACAATCCTGAAGCTGATCAGGATTTGTCCCAGCACAATTGGTCTGATTCAATGAGCGATGTTTATTTGTACCTTGAGAAACCATTAACTGCACCTTAAAAGGGGGGGATTTAAAAAGGAAGGTGAAAGAAAAACCGCCTACACTGAATGAGATCATGAAGCAATCTTCTAATTTTCATAGCAATACCCTTAAGAAACAGAATGCCATTAAATCTAAACCTTAATGGAGTAATTCAAAGAACACTTGTTTGTTTATGAATAGTACAAACATCCAGTGCTCAGTACTAGCAAAACCTGCCCTCAAATGTATACAAAAATACAAGGATCAAAAACTATTTAAGAAGCTGACCCTTTGTTTCTTTCTGATGAAGTATGTCTCACATTCAAAAGCTTGTCCAAAGTTATTCCAATCATGAACTTGGGCCAATAAACAGATATGACCATAACAAAAAAAATTCCTCCCTTTCATACCAGGATTTAAATCATTCAGAAAGATTTTAAAATCTTTGAAAGTATGTGTTCAGTATAAGTCTAATTATACCTGAGGTTTATATTGTAGATACAATCGTGAATTTGAAAATTAATGTAAGAGATCCCATCATGCTGTTTCTTACTATGCCTGAATGTTTATAGTTGTCCAAAGAGTATTCTTGGTAACTAGCTTTAAATTTTCAAATGGATAATGTAAGCAAAGTATCAAGCATATTTTGTCTTGTTTAAATAAAATTCCAATCTGAACATCTGTTTTTAAAGTTTAATGAAAATTTCAATTTAGTGAAAAGGTACTGAATTTGGAGATAATGTCAGATTCAATGCATATATAAAAAGACTAATTATAAAATTACTTTCTTCATAAACATCACCAAGCATAAATGTTCTGGGGTGCTCATATCACGTGATGGCCTTAGCTATATCCATGTACATTCCTTAATTAAGTCCTCAGGGTCACCCATGCAACCCTCTTGTCCTCAAGGTGTTTGCATATTTGGTCTAGCTGTAACTTGTATTTAGCCAACAATTCCGTTAAAACGCACGCAGAACAGAGTTTCTCTTACTCTCTGATGCATTGCTCTTGCAGGACTACCAGGAATGCAGAGTAGTATAACATTTTATCCAGTAAGCACAGTAGATAGGATTCTGATAACAAACAGGGAAGCTATTTAAACATTATGTCACCATTAGTTATTTTTCAATGTAAAAAACAGTCTTAGAGAAATTAACTCTGAAAGTTGAAGTTTTCCAGGAAACAAGTAAAATAGCCCAATATGCTTCCCCTCCCACAAGAGATGAGTACCAGGTATGCTTTATGTATAACGGGAAGAATATTCTTCTGGTGAGTGGTACTATTACCTGCTCTAGGGCCCCCTCTACACATTAGACTTAAAGTGAGATTAACTAATTAACCATACCTTAAACTGTAACTCAAGCTATATGTTTAACCAATTAAGGGAATGACAAAACAAGCAATAAGATACAAAGTTATTTCACAAAAAATGTTAACAACTTTATAGCTGGTTCTAATCATGCCATTAATTAAACCTGTGGCTAAGTGCTCCCCTCTGGCTGGTAGCCCCATCACCTGAGGGGCTCTGAGCCAAAAGGATGCACCACCAGCATTCCCAGAACTGCTGCTGCTGTGAGTCTCATCAGCTGCTGGGCTTGCAGCAGTGGAAAAATTCTTTCCACTGCTGGACAGCGCTGTCCCCATGGCCAGCCCTGCAGCCAACAGCACTGCCCCTGATGCCTGACAAGGCTCTCAGTGGTGGCTGCATTCCCAGCACTGCCCCTGCTGTGAGCCTCACAGCCATGGAAGCTGGCACGGGGGGGCCTGGGATCATGACTCTGGATTTCTCCTGCACCAGTGATAAGGCATAATAGGATCTAATCAATGAATGATCCCACAATTGCACCTCCTGCCATGTACATGTGTCATGGCAGGAGGCACAATTATGTGAACTGCGCATGTTAAAATCCCATTGTGCCTTTACCTATATTCATAAAGGGGCCCTAGAAAAAGGAACCAACACCAGAGCAAACAAACACAGCAAACTTTGCTCATGTCTAAGTAATTGTGTCCCTCTTTGCTTACTGAAATATGCCTAATGTTACAACAAATCTCATTTCCAAGAAAAATGCTTGAGTTTTTATTAAAGGAAAAATGTTGTCTCAGAGAAGCCACAGACCCTGGCTTGTGACTGAGTTGAATCAGTGGGATGTGAAAATGTAAAAGTTTCTGGAAGCACTAGGGGATGATTAATTCAAGCTCTCAGACATGTAGAGAGATCAAGAGAATCTTCAGCCACCTTGGAAACAATTACAAATCCTGGCTTGAACTGGCTGAGAAAGGCTACCCAGCAAAGGACTAAGAAGGGTATAAAGCAGTGATGTTCAGCCTATGGCTTATGGGCTGGAAGTGGCCTGCAGAGCATGAAGGAATGAATGGTCTGTTGCCTCACATGATGTCCCTGCCTGAGCTCCCTAGCACATCGGCATGGCTGAGTATGCAGAGCTACAGCAATGCTTTTCTCTGCTGCCCTTGGCCCATTTCAGATTTTAATGTTTGTTTGATTCACTTATAAAAAGGTTGGTCACCAAGGGTTTAAAGTCCTCAGCTTGACTTAGGGCTAGCAGCACTCCCTTTTGATCCATGAAGTAGGCCAAAGTGACAGCACTCCCTTTTGATCCATGAAGTAGGTCAAAGTGACACAGAAGAACAAATAATAGATGAATTTGTCTGTATCTGGCAAGCTAGTATGGAAGCAGTTTTATTATTACTATGACAAATGTTTTCTCTGTAACATTTTTGTCCTAAAATAAATAGTATTGTATTTTATGAAGGATATTTGGTCCCCTGTCATTATCTCTGACAGCACCAAGACACATGTGCTATACTGAAGTCAAACTTGCTAAGGTAATTCAAGTGAGTCATAAAAGAGACTATAGTCAAAAACCTTTTAAAAAGTCTTATAGTTTCATAGTAGCTAGGGTCAGGAGGGACCTGAACAGATCATCTAGCCTGACCCCCTGCCACAGGCAAGAATGAATGCTGGGTTCACAAGACCCCA
>JAGPOW010003182.1:29225062-29315205 GCA_030014935.1 Caiman crocodilus
TAGGTTGGACATTAGGAGGCACTACTTCACAGTTAGGGTGGCTAGGATTTGGAACCAGCTTCCTAGGGAAGTTGTTTTTGCTCCTACCTTGGGCACCTTTAAGAGTAGATTAGATAAGTACTTGGCTGGGATCCTGTGACCCTGGCACTCGTTCCTGCCATTGGCAGGGGGGGGGGGGGGGAGTCAGACTAGATGGCCTGCTCTAGGCCCCTTCTGACCCTAGATACTATGACTATGAATCTCTCCAGTGGTCTGCCCTCTGGGCCTTTCATACAAACACAGGGTTTACCCACCCGGTCGTGGGGGCTAGGGGTTAAGGCACCCCGACCTGCCTTTCACTGGGGTGGTAACTGGCCTGGCATTTCCTGGGGGCTCCCATGCCACTGAGAGCCCCACCAGGTCCCCCACTACCAGCAGGGTGCAATTTTAGGTCATGCCCAGGACCAGGAGCCTCCTTACCATCCCCTACAGCTCCTCCCTTACCTCCAAGTGATCTCAGCAGCCCTCTGACCAGGCGACGTTGTTGCCTGGCCTCCAGCTGAGGAACTGCCCTGTTTATATAGACAGCCCCTAACTCAAAATGGTTGCCCTCATCAGGCACCTGGTGGCTGCCAGCTCCAGGCCCTTAAAATGGCAGGTCCATACAGTGCCCTGCCACACTGAACAATGGTGTGCCTGAGCTGGTAGTGTGTGTGTATGCACCTAATTGATTTGTGTGTTTGTATGTGTGCAATTGTGTCACACCTTCCCGTCTAACACCACAATATTGAGATCCTGAGAGTTGGCCTAACCCCACTGGGCAACACCCAAAACTCACTATAGAAAATGGAGCTTCCCAAACATACCCTTGATTCTAATTCTGTTTTTACCATAATTTCCTAGCCAAAAACACTAAACATGATACAAGACAGAAAAAAGTTTAAGATTATTAAACTTACAAATGGACAGATCACACACCCCTTTTATCTTTTAGAACTCCTTTATTCATAGGGTTTTCACTGTCAGGTCTGTACAATCAGCTAAGACACACCATTAATTGACCAAGTCCAGGAACAGGGAGTTAGGAACACCTTCATCCTAACCTTAGCAAGGTAGTGAGAAACAGCTAGGTCCCATTGGGAATTTAAGATATTCCATTAGTAGTAGTTGCTTGTAACTTATCTCGTAACTTATCTTATACCAATACAGTGGAACCTCAGTACTCGTCCTTAATTGTTTTTGGTACTCGTCGTGCCTCCAGGAACCAATGAGTACCAAACAAACAGCCCTCCCCCCACCAGGGGAGGGCGAGAGGAGCGCGGGGCCGGGCAGCAACGGCGGCGGTGCCTTGCCAGAGCAGAGCAGAGAGAGCAGAGCAGAGCAGAGCGAGCAGTGAACTTCAGGAGGGAGCAGGCGCAGGCGCCGCCGCTGCCTCCGGCGAGTACCAAGCAAACAACGAGTACTGGGACAAAGATTTCCAGTCAAGATGCGTCAAGTACCGAATTCGACGAGTTGCAAGGCAGTCGAGTACCGAGGTTCAACTGTATACTCTTTCCAACCAAATAATTTCAAGGACTTCACAAAGCATGTCTTTTCTAATAGTAAACATTGTTAACTGAAAAGCTGAAATGCATTTAGTGCAGGATCCTCCATTTATAATATACACCCAAGAAAACCAACAAAAACCTGAACAAAACAATCCCTCTCTACCCCCCAAAAATACCCACAATTAAGAGTTACTCACTGGCACGCCCAGAATATGAGACAACTGATCAGCTTTTTTCTGGCGAAGACAGTTCCCTGCATTGGTGACAAACACAACAGGCACCAAAAAATGTCCTTGAGAATTCACCAGCTTTTGAAAAGCTACTTTAGCAGCAGGAATTGGAGTCTTTCCTCGTACCAATACTCCATCGATGTCAAAGAGAAAGCCAAAAGTAGGCTGCACATGAGGCTGCAAGGACAAAAAAAAAAAAAGGTGAAAAAAAGTATTTTATTATTTTCATCATTACACACATTCAATAAAAATTACAGTACCCTGCCCTGATAGCACAATCATTCTGCTCTCTCCAGGGTGCTTATAACAGTAATCAGTGATCAAATAGTCTCCTTAAAGTAACATACTGTTTCAAAAAATTCAAGACTAAAGACTATAATGTTGTTTTCCACTGGCTCTGGGAAAGCTGATTTTCACAGACTCCCTCCACAAAGTTAATGTCAATCTACCTCTCTATATAGCTATGGACAACAGACTCCTAAACTCCCCCACCGCCCCCCCATTTTTTTCTCAACTATTTTAGAGTTCTTCTGACCGCTAGGCTCCTAACTTTGGTAAAGATTTGCCCATTGCTAGAGACTACACATACAATTCTTAAAGCTAGCATTTTTTCCTAGTCCTGCTTATGCTTTGGGTGTCTTTACCTATTGCATTGCCTTCCTATTTACTCTATTTATCCTATTTAACCTGGTTTCAGCCATAAGCAGAGGCCAAATTAGCATGTGGATCCTTGTGGGGGGAGGGGGGCAGGAGAAGCGTGTATCTAGAGTCCACACACATACAGTGCTGTACTGTGGGGTTACGATGACCTGAAAATATGATAAATAATGAGCCTTTTGGCCTTGGACTAATGTCATGCATAGTTTGTGCTATATTTCAGTAGGTTAAAAAAAAAAAGTGCCATTTAAAAGTTTGTTTACAAAGTACCTGTGCTAAAACTTGCAGCAGTTTCAAAAAGGTAAAATGCATCAATTCTGAATGAGCTAAGCATATGGGTACCTGTAGTAACTTGTCTAGATGCAAATTACTACAAATACATTGATTTTAAGGTCATTGTTTTCAAATCTGTCTCCCTCTCACAGGGAAGGAAGACCAGGCTACCTGACCCTCCCCCTAGAGATTTATTTTCCCTGCAGTAGCATAGCCCTATAGCCCTCCTTTTAAAGTGCCAGGAGTCCGGGGATGGGCAGGGGATGGGTTTGGGCAGCACAGGCATGGGAGCTTCCAGTGGCTCCCCCAGCTGGAGCAGAGGCAGGCACAGCCAGAGGAGCCACAGGAGAAGACCCCATGGCTGCCCTGCCTGGCCCCATCCCCCACCTGGCCCCAGACTCCCGACACTTTAAAAGGAAGGCTGAGGGGCTGTGCCAGAATCTTCCCAGGTGCACCTCCAAAAGATTTTGGATGGTTTTGTTTCATTTCCGAGATGTTTCAGAGCCTTCTGTTTCGTTTTGGATTCAGTGTTTTGGGTGCCAAAATGGGCTGAAATGAAATGGCTGCCAAAATTTCACACAGCCCTATGAATTGTGCAGTAACTTAACACTGTGTAGTAGCTGGACAAAACCTGTGCTACTAGGCTACTGCACAGTAGCACAAGTTACTGCACACTTTGTACTTGATAATCCAAGTACTAAACTTAATGCACAGTAACTATGGCACATTAATGAGCATGTAGATATACCCAACGAGAATACTTCCTCATCTCAAATGAAAAAAAAAGAAAATAAATATTTGCAAAGAACCCTGATATTAACAATAATAAGTCACATAAAAGCCCATAAGAAAATTAACAACTCTACCTTCAACAACATTTGGAATGGTGTGAGGTAAATAAGGTCATACACTAAATAATGGAGAGTAAAAACCCCAGTGTAACTGCTTATTATGAACCAGGCTAGACAAAGGTCCTGTTACAAAAAATTACCTATCAACACATAATTAAACTTGTATTCATAATGTACAACTGGCAAGGGGTCTGATAAAATGTTGATCAGATGAAAGTTTTAAAAAATGCCAGATTTAAAAAGTCAAGTTTTTATTTTAATTATGCCGTTTGTTTAACAGTACAGCAAGACAGCAAAGACAAACTAGCCACATACACATGAAAGCCAGAGACTAGCTAAGACAGAAGGTGACAGCTGCCAGATAAGATCTTATTAATTGATGTCCTCCAAACACCCTGCTTCACCAATTCCCTTACACACCCTAATACCGCCCTCACCAAACAAAAAGCCAAGACAATGTCTTAGAAACCTTGTCAAGGACCAGATACCCTTATGCTGCAATAATCAATAATTACAACTAAAGAGTCCAATGGAACATTTCTAGCTTACAACACCAGAAAGAGAGGGAGCTGTTACAGAAAAGTTTTGCTGGTGTGTTTATCCAGAACCACCTCCTCTTCCTTTTGAGAAAGGACCAGTGCTTCTTTATGGCCCTCCATGCTCTCATCCAGACAGACCGACATCATCCACATTAGCGTCCTTCATTCCTTGGAGTCTCAGAACAGCAGAGACTCCCTGTGCCTGAAGAAGGGTGCTTGTGCCCAAAAGCTTGCAAAAAACTTTTTCCCAACTACTTGGTTGGTTTAATGAAAGATACCACATCTACCCAAATAACCTTGCCTGCCTGACATCATCCACATTTTCATGTACACAAAGCACAAATTAACCCATCCTTCATCTCTCTACAAGTTCAAAGCTATATTTAATAACATCTAGAAAACACACCAACATCTTTCTGTCACACTGACACATCACCTGTTTTCTAACAGATTTGACTTCCCTTTCAACTTCAAGCTATTTTGTCTGAATCCTGAACTGATTTAATCAGGAATCCAGACAAATGGACCAGCAACAAGACCTGACCTTGCATTACTCCATCTGTGAGGAGGGTCAGGTGTTAAAATGGGAAATAAATGATGGTTTTGTGTTAGTTTGGTTTTTTACCTCATCAAAACAGGGACAAATTAAGACACAAACGAAACTGGGAGAGAATTCAACCGAGGAGATCCCTGCCACGGAAACCAGTCCGGTTTAATCCGGAACGAGATGGAGACAGATTACCAGTTCCAAAGTTTTTGCATGAGGTCACTGGGTCAACCCTCAGCGCCTCTCCCGCGGCCGCTCTCAGGACCCGGCGCCGCGTGGGCGGCAGCGCCCGCGTTACCTGAGCACCGGCCACAGCTTCCTGCGGCGGCGGCGGGCAGGGGCCGCACAGCTCCCGGGGCCAGGGCCTGGCCCCGCCGCCCAGCGCCCCTCGCAGCGAGCGGCCGAGCGGCGGCAGCGCACGCCGCATGGCGCCGACAGCTCGGCAGCCCCGGCCCGGCCAGTCTGTCAGCTCCCGCGCGCCGGCTACACCCGCTGCAGCGTCACGGCCAGGGCAGGGCCTGAAGGCGAGGGCGGGGCTGCCCGGGTGTAGGGGTAGGAGGCTCCGCCGGGGCTGCGGAACCTGCTCTGGCTTGGGCGTCCGGGGCTGTGGCCCGGGACCGGCTGGGCGACACTTGGGGCCGGAATCGGGGTCACCCCGCCCGGCCGGGGGCGGTGTAGCGCGGGGAGTGGGATCTCCGCAGCCTCCGCCCCACGAGGTGGCAGCTGGAGCTCCCGCGGTCTGGGGTGGCCCGAGCGCCCCAGTGACAGGCCGGGGGCGCAGGCTCGAGGCTACGGCAGAGGGCGCGGGGCCTGTCCCCTTCTACCGGGTCCGAGCAAAGAGCATCTGCCGCCGTGCGCTCAGCTCTGCTGGCGCCACCTCGCAGTCCTTCGGAGGCAGCTTTAATGCAGCTCAGGGCCGAGGAGTTTGTAAGCCCAAAAGCAGCTGCAGAAATCTCTTGCTCTTGCCGCTGCCTGGTTTACCGGCTTTACACACGGCAGACTTCTGTCTAAAGTCCTAACAGCAGGAGCGGTATTGTGCTCGTCTCCAGGCAGAACTCCATAACACAAAATTGACTGGTATCATGAAACAACAACGAAAAAACCAACATAAAATGCCAGTACCCAAACATTACGTTTTATAAAAGTTACTGGTTATGATTTTAGCCGCTCAGGAGTCTCTTCTCAAACAAAGAGCGATGGTTTTACACACGTGACAAGAACCTGTCTTGCTTAGGTTTGTCAGGGCCGGGGGCAGTGTCTCTGCTGTATCTTCTGGCTGCTGAAAGATGTCAAGAAAAAGACAAGGATGGGGGGCATTAGTTACTGGATACACAGAGAAAGCTATTCTTGCTCATCTTGTGACACCCCTCAGATAAATCTATTCCTTGGTACTTCAAAACCTACTGCTCACTACATTCTCCCCCACAGTGAGGGCATTAGGCAAGGGGTGCGAGGTGGCATGAGGATCAGAAACTCAGTGGCTCAGAATAATATTCCCTCTCAGTCTGCACCGCTCCCATCTTTGGCTTCTAAAAACAAAGGCAAAATCCAGCTGAGCACCAACATCAACAACGTGTCACAAAGAAGCCAAAGATAGGAATAAAAGCCAGACACCTTGCTCTTCCCAGTACTAGTGCTCACAGGTAGCACTAACACCAGCACCACTCAGAGGGCTTAGGCTCATAGCAAATACAAAGAGCTCGCCTTCCTCATCATCACTGCTGGGAGAGGGGACAGGCTTGCTGCCTTCTGGCTCACACAAGGACTTTGCACAGGACAAATTGTCCAAAGCAAGCAGCTGATCTGTGAGGAGCTGCCAAGAGCCATTTTGAACTATACAGATGCTGCATTTGCTTCAAACAGCCATGCAAGGCACTAGGGCATGTTCAACACATCGCAGGACTAAAAGCACTTAATGGGTGTACCACAGGTGGACACAGTCTGTTCTCAGTACCCAAAACAAAACAGCATGACTACCCTATGGTACTCCACATGTTGCAAATGATGTTGGTACAACGCTCAAATATAGAATTCCCTAAGGCTTTGGCTATTCTAACAAACTCCATAGCCATAACTCTGCTGGTGGTAGCAACATCATAAGCTGAATTGTAAACAGGACACATATCTTTTTTACCAGGTCATCACCTGATAACTAATCACCTGTCAAGTTTGCTTGTGGAGATGGGGCTTGAAACAACTCTCATGAAGAGCTGGTGTCTCAGCACATGGGACCTGTTCTTCTCCTTTTTCCTCATGTCACATCTGAGCACTGCTTGGGTCAATGAGGATTCAAACTGCAGCCACTATTTTATTTTACAGCACTTTCATACTCTTTTTTAAACATTAATTTACTCCATTTTCACATTCTCACTTTTACACTGCATGTCAGAGCTGATATATTCTTCTGCCATTATCTATTAGTCTAATTATGGTTTAATAATTAATGCACTTCTATTGCTTTTCTCAACCACTATTCTACTGGCACCTCTTTTCACTTCAGGATGCCTTTTAATTTTTTTCTTAAAAGAACCTGCATTTTAATTTGATTGTTTTTCCCAACCATTCACTCAACTGTTTTTCCTTTTGTGTGCTTTCCCATTGCCCATTACCATTTTATTTTCCTTCCCCCCCCCCCCGCCATCTATCTTTCTCTTTCCAGATCTATGCAGTCTCTGTCTGCTCAGTTTGTAAATGTGTCTATTGTACTAATGCTCAGAGGACACAAGCTCAGTACTGGTAACTCTAAAGTTAAAAAAATTGAAGTTAGATGCTTCAAATCGTAAGATTTTTAAAAAATGCATTGTGTGGCCTCTTTTATGAACTCTCACAGTCCACTGTCAACCTGCAGGCAACAATTATGATTGTAGCAATCATCAGGTTTAATAAAAACAGGGTGAGAAAGAAATAATATCAAATTTTAATTATGCAGCAGCAAACAGATAATCTTTCCCTCCCCCCCAACTAGAGGGACCATCTCCTAATTCCCAACTTCCTCACTCTTTTAGATTATAAGACAGAGCAAAAGGCTTTGACTAGCTGCTTTAATGCAGCTTCTTTAAATGCCCTGCATCCCTGCCTGAAATAGACTTTTGTGGGTTGGATACAAGCTTTTTGGAGGCCAGATTTGGCCCATGGACCATAGGTGGCTGACTCTTGATCTACAGAGGTGAGGTTACTAGCAGAGTGTCCTCCTCAAACTGTGGTAAGCAGCCAGAACATTCACAATGGTCTCTGTCTTTCCATGTGCTCACAAATTTCCAACTTCTATAGTCTGAATCCCAAATTCTTCCAAGTTCTTTTTCCTTCACCAATTTTGATACCATGTTGTGACGATCAGTTTCAGTAAAAACAGGCATGCACAAATGAGAAAAAAGGACCCAACTTTAAATTGCAGCCAACAAACAATACTTTCATGTGCTTCTGTCTTTATACCAACTTCCTTGTAACCAAGGGTGATTGTACATGTGACAATGTTGCCATATAAATGCGATGAAAATCTCCCTTTGTGTAGTTTAATAGTGTTGCACTTTACATGTATGCGAGGTTTGGGTGCCCCAAATTATTCCTCATCATAACAAACTAAACCACATCCCAATGTAGTTTAGTTTGACACAACACAAATTGCAACAATACAGCCAAAAATCTGTCATGTATACATGGAAAATCACTGAATTATGTGTACTGAGCCTCTTCATCCACTGGGTTTTGTGTGGTGAGCCCCCTTGCCCACCAGGTGTCACTACAATTTGCAGGTACTTACATTTGCAGTGTAATTTGCAGGTATTTGTGTGTAATGAATGTTTTAGCACACATGGATCAACCTTCTGCTGACTTCGTTTTCTTAGTTCTTTAAATATTTCAAGCAGACCATTTTATGTTAGTTGTCTCCAATTTCACTGTACTGACAGCTAGGGTGTTTGGGGGGTTGAAGATTGGGGTGGTTGAACTATGATAGGCATCCTTGAGCACAGGAGCAGAGTAACATTCAGTAAAGTCACCTTACCAATTTCCCCAGGCCTACAACCCCCACCTTTTAAATGAGATGCCCTGAGCAGCAAAACAATGTGGGTGCTCAGCAGAACATTGAAATGGCAACACCCCAAATTCAGGTTCGGGTGGCTAATGTGGGTGTCAGGTTATATTTAACCCCTGCCCTATATTTCTTAATAGGTCCCATTTTCACAGCCAGAGTTAGGCACCTGCCAGTAAAATTGCACTCCCAGGTCAATTTTGCCAGGTCTCAGCAGTGTTGATGCTTAGGGGGTGCATGTGGGTGCACATGCACCCCCTGAGCATGAAGGTGCACCCCCTGTAAAAAGGCACCGTTGACACTGTCAGTGGTGCCTGTGGGTGTTTGCCATTCATCACCCTGCTGCTGACACTGCCAGTGGCATTTGCAGGCAGTCCACAGTTCCCACTGGCCTTGGTCAATGCTGGCCGCAGCAGCTGCAGGTGTTCACCAACCCTTGGTTGGTGCTTGCCACTGCCCCGTCCCTCCCGCTGCCAACAACACCAATGGTGTCTGCGGGAGCTCCCCCACTTACCACTGCTGCCCTCCCACCACCACCATGCTCCCACTGTTGCCATACCCTCCCAGCCACTAGGGACACATGCTGTTCAGGTCTCACAGCACCACCTTTTTACATGAAATGCCCTAAGCAGTAAAACAATGTGGGCACCCAGCAGAACGTAAATGCCTGAACCCCAAATTCAGGTTTGGTTGGCTACTGTGGATGTCAAGTTGCTGCCCCATTGTTCCCAATGTCCCATTAACACATCCAAAGCTATGCCAAGCATCCAGAGCAATTGCTGCCAGGGCAGTGGTTGAAGGGCCAGCAGCAATTCCTTTGATGCTTGCATCCGACCATTCAGTACAACAGGTGTGCCAGAGGTGGCTGCAGCATCACCTACCCTGCAAAAGTCCACAGACTGTCCTGACACCATAGCAGGCAGTGCCATAGCCAGTCTTCACTCAACCACTCAGAGGCAGGGGTGAGTGCTCACAGCAGCTACACGAAGTGAAGAACCAAGACAAAGAAATTACCTTGAACATGACTCAACCTCCATGTGGTCTTTCTTGAACATCCCAAAGGAGGAGGATGCACCACTCTGCCATGAACCTGACCCTGGAGTTGTTCTGCACCCCCATGCCCAGGGACTTGTAAGTTACGGGAAAGGGACATTAGGTGCTTTTGGCTGACTAGGGCTTATGTGGATGGGAGTGAGTAAGGGAGGGGGTTAGTGTTGCAAGTGGCAAATATGTCCACTGCTTGCAGTCGCACAATGTTTCCAATACATGGGGGTGTACGTGCAGGGCTGCCTCTTAAAATTGCTTGTTTTTTTTTCCTGTTACCAGCTACTGCATCCACACGTGTGCCTGAAGCTCAGACGCTAGCACACGCTTGAGTTAAGTGAAGGCCAAAGCATTGCTGCAAGCAGCAGCATTCAAGGAAAGGCATAATGGAGGCTTTGGTGGCGGCCCTCTCAATTACAAGTACAGGCCACCGATCATTTGGGCGATGAAATGCTCAAGTCATTTCTAAAGATTGTAAAGAGGCAGCAGTTCACCAAAGATCACAGCCAGTATAATAAGATTCTTTGACCTGGCTGGTAAGTTCTGCCTGAATGCAGAGTGGAGCTGGCATCAGGAAGGAAAGTTTAGAAAGGAGCTCCTTAAATGACTGACCAAGAGCCCCATTGAGATAAGTCACTGACAGGTTCTGTGCCTGTGAAGGAGGGGCACCCCTCCTCTAGCCACAGAATGAAAGTACCAGTATGATTTAGGGACAAAGGAGATGTTGAGACAGAAGGGGCTTGGGCGAGGGGGAGAAGACCCTGCGATGGGTTGCATTGCGTTCTTAGCTGTGATTGAATTGCTCATGCTTCCATAAAAAAACCTCTGCAAGGTTGAGATAGAGGATGCAAGAGGGGGGGAGGGGGAAAGAGGACAGTGACAGGCGGGCGATGGGATCTTTACCAGTGAGTTACTTCCTTATACTTCTATAGCAAAACCAAGGAAAAAGGTTGAGACAGAAGGTGCAGGGGAGGGGGAGGGGAACAGAGCCAATGATGAATGATAGGTTTTTAGCAGTGCGTGAATGAATTAGGTTTTCCTGTGGAAGGATGAGTAAGTGAGGTTGAGCCAGAGGGGTGGAGGGGCAATGAAGGGTGATGGGTTTTTAGCTGTTATTCCATTTCTTTTGTTCTGCTTCATTTTACTGATATTTCAATTAAGTCTTAGATTAATTTAAAAAGAATTTTCTTCTATTTCTTGCTGCTGACACGGGAAGGGTTGAAGTGGCGTGGCCTGCCTGCACATCCTGTAGCCCCATGTTGCACCCTCACAGCACACAGAGGCAGGAGGGAAACACTATAAGAATTTTTTATTTGAACTGTCTGTGCTTCTAAGGCTGTGCAGGCAATGGCCTCTCAGATGCCCAGCAAGGTGTCAATTGCTGCGGTAATGTCATCCTCAGTGGCAAGAACATGTAGCAGTGCAAGGAGTGTCCATCCAGCGATCAGCAGAGGTTGTGTGGCAGTCCAGATTTGTCCCCAGCACTATCATGGCTCAGGGTCCCAAACCAGGAGAACAGGTATGCTTGGAGCACCAGCAGGATGAGGAGCAGGGCCTAGTGGCTTGGGCTGCCCTCTGCCTGCACAGATTATCACACACTAACTGGGGGACGCACTGTAGGGGCATGCTAGGTGTGCAGCACTGGCATAAGGGAGAGCCATCCCCTGTCACCTTCCAAGAGAAGGCCCCTGCCTGGAGGGTGGGGGTGTGGCCAGCCCCTTGCCCATTGTTTGGGAACCATGCATAGCCCCAAGCGGTGCTGTGTGGTGTGACAGGATCAGGAGTCGGGGTCACAGCTGGAGTCAAGGCAAGAAAAACAGCCCTGCCAGATCAAGCCAGTTTCCCCTTGCCTCCAGCAGCTACTTCCTCTCCTATTCCTGCCGCTGCTGTGGCAGTGGGAGGAGCTTCAGCCCACACATGGAGATCCAGCTGCAGCCCCTGGATGCCTTCTGCCTTCCAAGGCATCCAGGATCTGGAGCTGGAGCTCCACCTGCTGGCAGAAGCTGCGGGGCTGAAGCTTCTTGCCCCCCACTTCTGCAGAGTGGTGTGGTGCAGCTGCAGCAGTGGCAGCTGGAGGCGCGGGGGCAGAAGAGCATCCTGCTGGTTGTGCACACGCAGCCTTGGGTGCTGCACAGGGCAGGGGGTGTGGCAGTGGCTGCCAAGCTCGAGGTCACCTCCAAGCTGCCCAGGAAGCCTGCTCCCCAGCCAGCACCCCCTCCCACCCCCCAACCTCTGCTGCTGGGCCAGGCTGTCATGCAGGTGCAGTGGACTGGGAAGGGCCCTACCCAACTGGCTAGGGCTCCATGACAGCCCCACCCAGCTTGGGTGCAGGAAGCCACACAGCCCCTGCAGCCCTAGCCCCAGCTGTAGCCTGCTGCAGATCCAGACCTGGCAGCCCAGTCCAGGCTGGTCCCTCTGCCTCCACCCTCAGCAGCACTCACAGGGAACCCTGGAAGGGGAAGAGGGGTGGGACCAGCACTGCTCTCTGGAGCAGAGAGCACAGCCCAGCCCAGGGCTGTAAAGCTTCTAGGATGCTGTGGAACTTTGATTTAACTTAAATCAGGAAGGGGTCTAAGATAAAGTTGCATACATGAGTTTGACCCAAATCAGTTAAACCTAGTTGATGGTAGTATCAGACTTATCTTAAAATAGTCATTTTGAAACTGGTTTAATGTGCACTGAATTTATGTTCTATTACAGGTTTAAACCAGTTTCTGATAATTTAAACTGGTTTGTTTGTAACTTCTGTCCCTAGCCTAAGAGTGCTCAGCAGGCATATCTCAGGAAGAGGCACATTAGGCTTCAGACCTAAATTTAAAACCAATACTATATGCTAAACCCTTAATAGATGACTATTTTTGTACACCAGTATGTCTCAATCAAGGTGCCATGGCACCTGCTGTGGTCTTTCCAAATTCTTTGCAACAGAAAAATTGCTCTATTATTTTTCTGTAATCAATAAGAGAAAACTAAGAGCTGGCATTTTCTGAGGGGTACCTTGAAACTAAAAGCATCTGAAAAAAAAAAAATCACTGCTGTACGCATTACCTGAGTGGAAATAATGCATCAAAACTAACAGGCCACCCTAACCACATTACAAATATACTAGCCAAGTTCTCTCAGTATTAGGATAGATAGGGATTATTACCATAAGACTCTACAGCAGTTTCTGTGGTACTAGAAAGTGAGTTTCCCCACTGTCAAAGGGCAATTATTCTCAAAACTCACCCTCCATCTGTGGATCCAGAGCAGGGAGATCAACAGTGGACATGATACTCTTCTTCTGCCAACTGCAAGAAAAATGCAGAGAACAAAAGCCACTGTACATAACATTTGTTGACCTGAAAAAAAGCCTTTGACATTGTCCGCAGAGCAGGTTTGTTCAAGGTCCTGGTAAAGATTGGCTGTTTCCCCAACATTACTCAGTATGATAGGGTCTTTCCATGAAAACATGCAGGCCTCAGTTCAGATGGATCAACCTCTGACAGGTTTGAGATGAAGAGTGGAATGAAGCAGAGTTGTTTGCCGGCACCCACTCTTTGAAGTCTTCTTTCCTATGCTGCTGCACTATGCTTTTCATGGTGTGGAGGAAACCGTATACACCTTCATACAAGATCAGATGGCAAACTCTACAACTTAGCACATCTAAAGGCCAAGACAAAAGTGGCTTTGGGAGAGGCATATAATTATTAGGGAGCTCCTTTTTGCTGATGCTGCACTCACTGCCCATGAAGAAGGCCAACTACAAATACTCATGAATCACCTCTTCTATGCTTGCAGGATGTTTGCCCTGACCATCGGTATCAAGAAGACTGTGGTCCTAGGACAGGTTTTTTTCCAGACACCATCTGTCAGTCCTGACAACACACCTCTTGAGGCAGTGAACAAGTTCTGCTACTTTGGATCCATGGTGAGTTACAACTTCTCTCTACATAAAGAGCTAAATGTGCACATTGGAAAAGCAGGTAGCCCATTTTCAATGAGCTCTCCAAATTAGCCTGGAACAAAACTAAGTTGCTTGTGCACAAAGCTTGTGTCCTTATGTACAACAGTGAGACATGGTCAACATATGCATATCAAGAAAAGATTCTGGACAGTTTCCACCTCTGCTGTTTATAGCTTGTCCTCAATATCAAGTGGCAAAACAGAATCACCAATGCAAAGATCATTGCTGAACCAACCTGCCAACCATCACTGCACTACTCAAACAGAGGTACCTACACTAGCTTGGCCATCTTTGCAGCATGGAAGATAGGTGCATCCCAAAGGACATCCTGTATGAGCACATCCTGTAGATGAGGGGCAGAGTGCCCAAAATTGCACTTCTAAGATGTCTCCAAGCAAGATATGCAGGCTTTTGGAAACAACCCAAACCTCTGGGAATTGACCCAAGGCCTCCCAAAGTTTTAGCAGAAGACAGGTAGGGTGGCCATCACAGAAGACAGTCTGGTTGTCCTCTGTCCTCTATTGATACGAAACTGGATGTCTTTATGTTCTCTATTGTTCTCTTGAAGAGAAAAATAAAAGACATAAAGGTGTCGGGTTTCATATCAATAGAATACAGAGTAGCAGAAAACCGGAATGTCCTCTATGATGACCGCCCTAGAGACAGGACAAAGTGGCACTCCTTTCTCAGTCACAGAGTCCAACATCATGAGAAATGGTCACTCAAACTACAACAGAAACATGACCAAAGGAAACCGCCTGTTAGTACAGTAGCCCTTAATGACATATACATCTGTGACCACTGTGGCTGGAACTGCAAGTCTAAGAAATCTTTACAGCCACAAGAGAAAATGTACCACTAGTCAAAAGAATAGTTGCAACATCCACCATCACTTGCTGGTGAAAAGATGCCATCAAAAGTTTGGCATGGGCACAAAATATTGGTCATAAAATTATCTGCCACCCCTAAACAACAACACATTTTTTAAATTAATTCAGCCATTCATAGCCTGTTTGCATACTTTGCAGGATTATGATTATCTATCATTAACATAATAAACACTTTTCTTTATATTGAAAGGCATAAATAAGAAAGACAAATCTGTTTTCACCAAATGCACACTCCAGGCCCCGGGTTAAGACTGTTGCAGCACAGTCGTGATGAAGATAAGGATAACAAATGAGGCAATGATGAGAAGACAGTGGTGGTAGAGAATAGGGTAAGAAAGTAGGGCTGTGTGAAGCTTTGGTTGCTGATTCTATTTGGAGAGTTCCCACCTGCCACTACAGGGAGCTGGACCCAGGCTCTGTGCCAGTATGGGGTGGGGAGGGGGAAGGCTGGAGGAGGGAGAAGGGGACCATGGGCCCCCTCTGCCAGGCCCCATCCCCTGCCTGTTCCCTCAGGCCCCCCAAGCGCCCCCTGACCACTCTCCCAGCCCCATCAATGGCCGCCCTGCCTGGCCCCAGCATCCCAGCATTTAAAAAAAAGAAAGAAAAAGCCCTGCACTCACTAGATGCTGCAGTGGCTGTTAGAGCCTCTGGGGGCTCATGGCAGAGCCCCACCATGCAAAGCAGGGCAGCAGGGATCACCCCCACTGCCTGGCAGGAGCCAGTGAGTGCAGGTTTTTGTTTTTGTTTCAATTTTAAAAGTGCTGGGATGTTGGGACTGGGTGGGGGATGAGGCCTGTTTGATTCAGAGATGCAGCCAAATCTCTAAATCAGATTTGGCTGAATCGATTTGGGACAGTGATTCAAATCAGCAGATTGAATCACTGCCCCCCTGAATCAGCCAAATCCAAACAGAAGCCAATACTATCCACTTCACACAGGCCTAAAAGAAAGGTACTAAGGACAAGTTTGGGTAAGACTATGCTTCTGGGCTATTAGTTTGAAGGGGGCCAGATGGAAATGTGAAGAGTGAGGGCAGCAGGTTGATAATAGGAAAGTACTCAAGTTGAGTGAATAGAAAAACTAAGTAGAGATTTGAAGATAAAGAAGTGAAAAATTCAGAGTATGGAATAAACAGTAAGAAGCGAGAATAGTTAGTAGGCAGTGCAGTAGATAATAGGAAATCTACACAGGAGTCCATAGTCCTGCTTTGGTTAGAGTACATTACAGGTAGAGGTTATAGCAAAGAAAAAAGAAGAAAGCTGAAGTGCATGCTGGCATGGCATTTATGGCTCTAGCGTGATAAATATAACCCAAGCTATTGTGTAAGATTAATGAAGAAAGTAAGTCATGATATTAATGGGCATCATACTAAATACAGATGAGTGGAGGATACTGCAAGTAAGGAAAGTCTGGCAAGCCAAACACCAAATAACTGAAAACAAGGGTAATCATATTGAGGACCTCAAGATCTCCTTATTAATATAATGATGATGATGAAGTTCTCGAGTTCTTGAAGACTAGTGGGATGCTTACTCATATCTTTGGAACAAGAGGTAATCTATTCTTAGAACAACTTAAATGGACAAGGACTTAACAGTAGAACAGAGCTGACCACAAATTAGGTGAGACAGTTTAATATGCATGTGTGTATAAACACATAAACAGAAGAAAGAATACTACTAATGCAAAAAGGAAGTTAGCAGTACATGGAAGAGGATAGTGTCTCAGATTACTATTTGCCTCAGACTTAAAATTCAGGTGGGAAATAGCTTTGAGGAAGTTTCCTTGCCAGAGTAAACTTAAGAACACTGTATGCTTGTTTGTCTTATTAAACAAGAGTAGACTGACCCCAAGTTTTGATGTTAGCCTTAATGCATGGCTGTACCTCATGACTGACACTAATGTAATTCTATCTAATCAAAAAGTCAAACACCATTTTAATGGATTTTATTTCCCAGGTGTGCACTGCAATTATTCTAGAGCACAAAGCTGAAACCAGATTGCCTGCAGGTGTTGATAATCAAAGCAGAACAAAAAATGTTCTCAACCAAGAAAAAGCAAGTAGATGACCTGGTATACAGGTATACAGATTTTGTATACAAAACATTTTGTATTATAATTCCATTGGCTTTAAATAGAACTACTCAGCAGAGTAGGTGGGGAGAAATGAAGCATAAACCTATTGTGAATAATCAGAAATACATCTGGGGAGGCAGGTGAATTTGCTTCAGGTTTCAAATCCTAGATCTAGGAGGCAGTGGCCTACAGGATTGCAGTCTATGCCGACAAGAGCCTTTGGTCACTGCTTTCTTTTCAGCATACTAGTATCTGAGACCAGTATTGACAATTCTCTGCTGCTGCCAACAACTGATAGCATTACTGCATGCTGCTCCCATATTACTTAACTACCTGAACCCAATTGTGGCTCAATATTATTTGGGAGAAGATAGCCCCTTATTTTTCCTTGAGTCAGTCCTTCCTGCAAGTTGATTCAACGCTGCTAGGAAATAAACTAATAAGGGAAACAACTAGCAAGAATTTAACAGAAAGGCCTATTTCTGATTAGAATACTGTGATTTGTTCTTGTTAACCAAGGATGTGTTATGGTAGGAAGCTTGGGAACAATGTATTGGAAGTTCACATACATTAAAGATGACTTGCTGAGAAAGCATTTGAGGGGTGCCCAACAGCAAAGCAAAGAAGAAAGCCTCAAGAAATAAGGATACTAAGCAAAAAACTGAATGCAACATAACAAACCTCCCCTCTAACATGTTACCCGTGTTGTGCAATTAACCAGTTAATTGCACAATTACCTGAAGACCAGCAACAGATGCAAAATATCTATCACAATAATAATCTCCAACCAGCTAGTTTCACCTTGAAAATGTATACTAACTGGTTGCTGTTGAGCTTTCATTTGTAGGTGTAGCAGGGTCTCACTTGTGGCTGGGAGCCCCAGTAACTGACAGTGCTCCCAGTTGCAGAGGTACACCACGTCTGGTGCAAAACCCGAGGCCTACAGATCACAGCAGCCATGATCCCTAGGGCTTGGGAGTTTGTGTGAAAGCTCACCAGACCCTGGCAGTCATGGCAGCTGCAAACCCTAGGGCTCAAGCATACAGGAAACCCCTGGGCAAGGATCACTGAAATCCTCTGGCCTGGGGGTTTCCCCACACCCCTGGGGCAAGTGAAATCACCCTGCAATGACCCTCCAGCCCTTGGGGTCTCCTTGTGATCCCAAGTATCAAACAGGGACTCAAGGAGAGCGTCAGATGCACCCTGTATTATTATGTTGCTAATTGGAGAAAAGACCCCAACACAGAAGAGAGAGAACCATTGTTTAAGAGCTATATCCTTCCTATAGCATACTTAGCTACCTAGGTGCAATAGTTGCATTCCCTAATTACTGAACAGTAATATGCTTCTGAGGGATGGACCAATAAAGTATTTGCAGCTTTTCTAAACCTCCTAAGCCCCTTTAAAGCATGAACCTTGGTATGCCACCCCACAATTCTAGTCTGGGATAATGTTAATACAAGATTTTTTGCATAAACCTGCTGAAACTAAGCCTCAAAAGCAAAAGTGGGACAAAGGCCTGAGACAGCTTTTAAAGTTTATGTGGGAAAACAGATTTATTCTTGAATGTTAAACAGTATATGCTGTTGTCTTCCACTCATTGTTCCCCTTCTATAACATTCCCATGAATTCTCCACCAATGTTCTTTGCAGATGAAAGGGAGGAGGAAATTAAATCTTGTTAAGCTGATTGACTCAAATCTTGGTCATGAGCTTGCAATCAGTCAAATGTACCCAATTAGACAAGAAGCTAAATCAAAAACAGTTTAAAAAAAATAATATTTTATAATTAAAATGTTTTCTTTAGTTACCAAGTGAAAATAGTCTTTTCCTGCAACTGGTATTTCTTCTCATTTTCAAATTTCTTCTAAAAAGTCTTTCCTTTTTCCTGTTCTTCCTGTTTATTTTATCCTGCTATAAACATAATTGTAAAGTATATGGTGAGAGACATTATACTTTGTATCACATACTCCATTAAGAATTTCTGTTCTATTGTCAAAAAGCATGGAACTCCATTGACTAAACCAAGTTCACGATGCAACCAATACTACAAAGACGTGAGTGAAGTCCTCGAGTTCTCATCATACTCAGTTTTAGATTAGGACATCTCATGTACAGTACAGTGTCCTGGAAGTAGCTTCCTGCAGAAACTGAATTTCCTTACCTACTTGTTTCCTACCTCCCTGCAGACAGCATCTCTGTTTCTTAAACAGTGATTTCAAAGTACTTGCCATTCACATGTGTACAACTCACAGTATTAGTTTTAGTAACTTTAAAATTCAAAATAGTTTGAGTAGCTCTGACTTCTCTTGTCCCAAAATACAACAGCTAAAAGAGCACCTGGGGACACGCACATCAACCCCCTGAAACAACAGGCTACTTATTATTTCCATTCTCCAGTTATCATTATGAAAAGGGCACAGTTCCTGGAACCCACTTGAAAAATAAAAAAGAAGTCAGTTTGTATAAACGTTTTACTAAGAAATTCTGAACACGTTACAAAAGAGATGTATATTTACAGTAGTTGCTGAAATATCCAGCACTTGAGCAATCCAACCAAGCACCATTACAAGCCATTCATGGATAACAGCTTTAGGCAGGCTATAAAAAAACAGCAGTTTGAGCAGAGAAACATACTTAATTCTTCATAATTTTAGATTCCGATTTTTTATGAAATTTCCATGGAAACTGCTACTGGTCTCCATCTCTAACAGGCAGCAGACTACTCTACTAATTGAGAACAAGCCTGACAGATTGCTGGTCATGTCACTTGTGTTTCTTTCTGAAGCATGAGGAAACTTTGACACGTTGTTCAACCCAGGGAGTAGGTGACTACAGCATTGAGCATGAGAGAAATGGGAAGTTGGAGAAAGGAACAGAAGCCACCAAAAGCAAGCAGGGAAAAGATGGAGACCAACTTAATTTAGCTGGCATTTTAGAAACTGAGAAAACCCAAGGCTATAACAGATAGGAAGACAAACCTACAGAACTGTCTACTAAAAGAAAGGAATGTTTTGAGGAATATGATGCAAGAAAGACCACTTTTGTCTTGGTGTTTACAGAAGCCAACATGCTTGCTGAGTCTACAGAAATCAAAGAGACTGTCAGAATGCTGTAAAACTGTTGCTTCAAGAAGGATTAAAAAATACAAGAAGAAATACTACAATCCTAGAAGTCTTTTAGCTTCTTCACTTTGTGCCATAAGAGTTTCACTGGCATACTTCTGAAGAAGCTCCATCTTCTTTCTCCGGACAAGAGCTTCCTCAATCTGTAAATACAAAACATTAAAACACTTAGCCTTCAATTCAGGCCCTGAAACCCAGAACTTCCAGATAAAAAGTCAGAAAAAAAGCAGCCAGTGAGGACTAAAAAAAATTTGCTTAATTCAAGTAGAACTGGAGGACACAGTTTTATCAGGTCCAAATAAAAATGGCGTAAAGTCCACCATTAAGACAGACACACACAGAGAGAGAGACACACACACAGAGAGAGCGCAAGATTTCAGTGCTCTGCCACTGTACTTTAGTATGTAAAGTTTCTGAGACTAAAACATTTTGTATTATACATTAAATATGATTAGTCCAGAACTCTGATCAGATTAAATTAATTAGGATGTGCTAATTTCCCACGACAAGGCTTTTCAATAAGATCCTGATACACAAATAGCATTTCAGCTCTAAAAGTAGACTAAATCCACACAATAGATTTTTTAATTAAGAATTTGTCTTAACAAAAATCACCTGAAGCTATGTTTCTAACACATTTCAGATTAAGCATCCTCAGTTGACCCATACTCAAATAAATGCTAACATTTTTCTTTTTGAAATGAAAAGAACCTCTAACAACAAAACCTGGATCCAAGTTATTCAGAACTTGAATATTGGCTTGAACCAGCCTTTAGTGTTACACAAAACTTTATTTAGAAATCCAGTGATATATTAAAGACTGTCAGGACTTAAGACTTGACATTTCTCTCTCTCAAAATACAAAGTAAATGGCAATTCTAGCTATACTGATTTGCATCCTCATGGTAAGAGCTTGTTACTGGATCATGTTTTACAACCTAAGAGGTTCACAGTCTTAGTTTGCGGCATTATGTATCATTTTTAGAAACTTCACAGAAGTCAGTAACATCTTCTCATTCCTTCTGAAAAATGTACAGCTTTTCATAGTATCCCAAGATTAGTTTAATTCCCAGGATGAAACTTGTTAGAATGAAATAATATTATATATCCTATTTATAGTTTACCAACTCTAGAGAAAAAATAATTTTAAATGATATAATCACATATTTTTGCTGTGATATGTAGATACATTACTGCTAGGCAAATTGCTACAAAAATAAAATGGGAAGTGACCAATTTCAGGCTCATGTAACCAAGGCTGTTTTGGAAAATGGCTACTTGATACCGAGCTAAGCAATCAAAAATTAAGTTATTAAAGGGGGCAAAACCAGAAATTAAAATGTCACAAATTTGATGAGTCAAAGATAGCAGACTAGGTCTCTCTCTTTTAAATAATACACCCAAAAAGATTTTCAAAGAAAAAACCCCAAACTTATAGAAAGGTAGAATCTCAGAGGAAAGAAAAGCTAGAATTACAAATAACATTCTGTGCCACAGTACCCCACTCAGGAAGATGAGTGAACAGAGGTGAATGGAGGTAAAGCAATTGAACCAAGGTCTCATAGTGAGTTCAGTCAGGGAGAGAACCCAGCTGATCTGTCTGGCAGTTTTGTACTACAACCAGTAGACAACACTTTCTATAGGCTGTCTACCATGACATACAACCTGTATCACAGTAGTGCCAGTGTTCTCATGTGCCTTTGTTTTTTTCTTTTCTTACCTCTTGCTGTGATGGCACGGGAACATGAGCAATAAACTTCTGCTGCCCTTCTTCACCTTCTTTTTCTTTGCCGTTTTCCTCATCGGACTACAAAATATCATATAAAACTGTTTTTTTTTTAGCTTACATCAACAGGACATTGCATCTAACTCCACCCACCTGCATTTACAGGGGAGGAATCAAATTATGCTTGTAAATAAAGGCCTGGAACACGGACAAAACAGGGAACACTTAATTCTATGCAACAATGGGCGAGCACCACATCACCAAGACCTCACTATTTGAAGACCTAAAACTGGGTTGTTCCTTTCCTTCTTCTCCCTATGTACAGATGTAGGACCACGTTTTTATTGTTGCCCTGTGGCTATCAGTGGCTGTCAGCAGAATGCAAAGCTAGTTGTCACAGGCAGGGAATAGTGGCTTTACAAAGACAGCCAAGTTCCTCTTCTGTAAAGTGGTCACTCTTGAGAGCTGTCACTATTTCCCTCATTCACTAGATGGGCTTATGCAGGCAGAGAAGATGGGATAGAGCCCATGAAAGGGCAGAAAGGGCAGGGGGTGAGGATTTGAGTGGTAATTGGGGAGGGTGTGGTGCTTAATTTGTGGCATGCCTGTCAAAACGGTTGGCCCCCACTGCACTAAGGTGTGCAAAGGAGGGACACACTATAGTAGCCAATATATTTTTAAGACCAGTGAAGATACTCAAAGCATGCTGCTACTATACAGGAGTAACATCAATTGCTGTCAAATTTTCATAGTCTCCCACACCATACCTCATCATCATTGACAGCATAAATGTTTTCTTCTTCCTCTTCTTCTTCTTTATCACCTCTTGCAAGTCGTGCCTCTCTCTCCAGTTTCCATTTCTCCACTGCTTCTGCTATGACTGGTTAAAAAAATTGTGATACTAAGTCAACAAGGTATCCAAGGCATGAGTTGAATCTAGGATTGATGCTAGTTCTGAACTCTTCTACTAAGCTTTTTACTGTACTACCCTTAGTCATGCCTTGTAAATAGACTGAACCAGGGACCTCTCAATATAAAAAACCCCAAGAACTTCTAACAGTTTATCTGAAGTACCCAGCTTATTAATGTAAAGGCAATAGCAGATCCATGTAAATGCAGTAGGACCACAAGAGATGGACCGAGTTACATTTCAGCAGGCATTGCACCGTAACCAGGCTAAAAACCTTGAGCATGACAAAACGTTTAGGTTGGTTAGAGAACTAGGGGTGTGCCAATAAAGATTTTTGGGCCAATAATTAACCAGCCATAATCAGCCAATACTGATCCAATTGCTGATATGTAGCCCAGCAGCTTGGAAAGCAGCATCTGGCTGGCTGCACATACCCCAGGGGAGACATGGGGGCATGTGCCCCAGGGATCTGTGTGCAGGGCAAGGGTAGGCTGCCCACTGCATGCTTGGGACCAGAGGCTGTGCCGGTCTGTTCCTGGTGGAGACTGAGCAGCTATGGGGTGGGCTACAGCCACCCCAAAATTTGCCACAACCCCCATAGGCCCTCCTCCCAGCACTGTCTCCAGCATAGCTCAGGCTCAACCCCCAGCTGGAAGAGCTTGGTGCCACCCCTGCCCCAAGTGCATGGTGTGCAGCACACCCTCGCCTCACGTACACATCTGGGGGACACATGCCTCCTTCATTCCTCCCCAAGGGTGCATGCAGCAGCAGGAGAGCACCCCCCAACCCCCCTGTGATGAGCCATGGTTCTGTCCTGCGCCCCGCCCAGGCAGCACTTGCCACTGCCCCTTCCCTTACCACAGCCCCACCCTTACCACAGGGGCCTCTATTTGCCTCCCCTGCACAGATTTAGTGGCCAGATGCTACTCCTCAGGTTGCCAGGCTGCATTCCTGGCTGCATGCATACTGTGGCTGTGTGCAGTCAAGCGGCATTTATCAGCACCCATGCAATACGGACTGATGTATTGGTACACCTCTATAGAGAATATAGTTAGATTACACTCTAGAGCTGTGCAGTGGCCATATCAAGGGACCATTGCTCTAAACAGTTCTCATGCTACAGAGGTATTTGTAGTGTAAATGGACACAGGAAAATGGGTTTCTGGTAATAAAGACCTGCTGAATACAGTTTTTTAACCTGAGCAACCACTGTATGGTTAGCTATATACTCTTTGCATCATTGCTTCCCACTTTACAGCCCATATAAGTGATTCAAGTTAACTAGAACTAACTGCAAGACTTAAAATGCTCAGAAGTGTTGATGTGTCATTGCACCTGGGGAAAAGGCACCTAAAAATGCCTACAACCTTCATTAACCCTAGTATAAGATAATGCAACTATTGCTAAGCTTTCTTTCACCCAGTATTTCAGACTTGAAGTTAATAGTCCACACCTGAATCTCAAACAAGCCTGCAATGATCAAAGACAGCAAGAGAAGGGTGCGGGGCCTGGGGCAAATCAGCCCATGCAGAGCTCCACCCCCACTCCAATCCCAGACCTGAAGAAGCTGCCGCCTAAAGAGAAGGACAGGGGGCAGCAAGCAGCTGGCTGCAAAGCAACTGCTCCGCCGTGCCCCCACAAAGCACGGGGCCCAGGGCAGTTGCCTCAATCCATCCCCACCCCCAGGATGGCCCTGTCAATAACTACTAGCGGATTCGGTGTCATAGCCCTTCTTAACTAAGCAAAGATAATCAGTCTTATAGCAAAAGACAACAAAGTTTCTGAAAAGTCCCTGGCATGCACCATAGCTTCCCTGTGCTGTGGTAAGAACTGCAAGTCAGAAACCAGAAATTCTTTATCTTTGAGAGCAAGTGGGGATTTATTAGCCTCTTTTATTCATTTAAGACAGCAACTCTAACAACCACCGGGATATTTTTTTGATGTGGGATGGCGAGGCAACTGGTAAAAGAAGAGCTGCTAGTGTGGAAAGCTGTGAAATAAAGTATTTTAGAATAGGTCAACTCAATCTCCCATGAATAAGTCTAGGAGACTGTCACACAAAATACAATAGGAGACCTCTGAAATTCCCTTACAAGAACATAATCTTTTTTGCCCTATTAAAGCTGCAATAGAAAAAAAAAAAAAAAATCAATCCTTTTGTTTTGGGACAGTTCTTCTTTCACATATTTCCTTAATATAGTTGAAGTTCCAAACCCAACAATTCTAGGTTCTTATAGCCTTTTAAAGCACACTTAAAAGGTTAAAAAGTCTAATCTTTTTTGGATTAGACCAATCCAAGAAAGACCTTTCTGAGCTGGCCAAATCTTGAGTAATGAATTATTTAACCACCCAGTAAAAAAGCCTTCTTCATGTATCTACATATCCCTGAACCACCAATATATGGTTTTGCAGTAAACTAGGAAGTACAAATTCTAAGGTTAAGACGACAGCATCCCAGAACTCGCATCCTTTATGTTAACAAAACTAGCCCAAAAGTCTCATGCAGAGAGGGTGCTGGTTGAGTTACTGAAACTCCTGAAGATAGGGAAATGGAGACCAGGTTTTGGTAGAACAACAGCCAGATGGGAAGGTGGTACCTCACCACAGAGCCCAGACTGATTACGAGGCCATCTGCCTAACATTTCACCTCTTTCTGTTTCATGTTTCAACAAGTACCTGACTCATGTTTGTGGAGAGAGCAATGGGAAAAGTCCAGCCCCCTTCCTGCAGAGTGCTTCTGCTCAGCCTTTTTTGATTCCATTGCAAGCTGCCATCTTCTGCTGTCTGTGCCCAGCATCTTGCTAATACCACCATTCCAAATATTGCTACTATACCCCACTCAAATTGACTAGCTTTATTGTTACCTACTTACAGACTCCCCACATTCTTCCCAGCAGACAAGAGGAAGCTGAATTATACCCCCAGGTTCACAGAAATTTGAGAGGAGAGTCCCAGGCTTTTACTGTAGTTGAACAAATTCAAGTCAGCCTAATTCCCCCTTCTACAATACCAAAATCCTAGTGCAGAGAACCTTGCTGAAAAGCAGCATTTCATTACTAATGATAGATTTTCAAAAGAAAAAAAATACTATAGCTTAGTTATTTCCTTTTTCGTGTTTTAAATGCAAATATTATGAAAGTAATACATTATTAATTTTCCCCCATCCTTGTGACTAGACACAGTTGAGAGCTTGAAGTACACTTAGTTTAACTGGAGTCAGCTGATAGAGAAGACAAGTTGCTTCTACCCTGTGCACCATTCTGGATCAAAAGTAACTTATCAGTCCTATCCAAGTATACTCCCAGAGGTTACTTTTAGGTCATTCAGAAAAATTGTTTCCTTAAACAAAAATAGTAATGAGTATGCAGGACTAACAGCTCTTTTCAGTATCTCAAGTCTCTCAGAAAAGCAGTTGTCCAGCACCCCTATTGTTGCCTACATGGAAACCAAGGTACAAAGCTAACTTGCCCAAAGTGTGCTTGAGTGCCTAGAACAGTTCACAGTATGACAGTCTGTTCCTAGTTCTGTGTGTCCTATCCCTTTGCACAATCCAGCTTCACTACTTGCATACTAAGCTCCAGCGTTACATTTTAGCCAACTGTTTGTTCTACTACACAAAAAAGACACCACATGTTTAAGAGAAGGAAAGAGAGAACAATTCTCCTCCAAAGGAAACTAAATTTCCAAGGATTTTGTTTTCTAGTTAAAAAATAAAATAAGTCACAGCTAGCTGAAAAAGATTCTATTTTGGTGGAATCTTATTCTGAAGGGACAGAAAGATGACAGTCTCCTTTACTTGCTCTTCACATGAAACATAATGGTTAAATAGGACAAAAACCTACCCGAAAGTGTACCACAGGTGATAATTGTAAGCATTTCAAAGAAAGTTGTCAAAATCTCAAAAACTGCTTACACAGCTCTTCCATCTGCAGCAAATATTTCCATTGCCAACATGTCAGTGTTGCCAACAAGGCAGTAATCCAGAATTACTTCTTTCCAAGTCAGATTACCAGAACCTATGTGAAACCAGACAAACACCAGCAAGCCTTAAAGCTAAAAACTGCTGCTTTATAATGTACATCAAGTGATCTCTCATACCTTTCTTTTCATGTTCCTGTTCTAGTGGCTCCAAGACACCATCATCTTCATCCCTGTAGCCATAATATTCTGCATCAATTGCTTTCATAAGCTCAGCTCGAGTCTTCCTTGGAGGAGGGAGAGCTGAAAGAACATTATTCAGTCATCCAAAAGAAAATGATGCTCCAAATCTTAATAGCTGGTCATGCACATGTGAACCATAATCAGTCCCACAGTACTAGTCCATCAAAGCAGATCAAATTAACCAAAACAGACAAACAACTATCACTAGTAGTCAAAGAACACTTTACATTCTTCTCAAGGCTACATTCAAAGTGCCTGCCTATTCTCTAGCCACCACTCTCACCACCTCACACTTGCGCCAACTTCCCCCTTTATAGCACTTTATTTTAAACTGATGCCAGCTATATGCCATTATAAGCGCTCTTATAAAAGTAATTCTCTCTCAAGGATTTCAGGGAGGGCTAATAATATCTCTGAATAGGCAGAGGTCCTTTCCATAGCTTAGGAGTAATGCTTCAGAGGGATTTAGGGTAAGGAGGCTCCAAAGTGGTTCTATATTTCAGCTTTTAAGCCCAGCTACCTCTTGACTTATATAAAACTTACACAATAGACTAGCTAAGGCCAGTCTGGGGTCTAAAGGTCATAAAAGCACAGCAACATCCCTCAACTACCTGCTGCTTCAACAGTCAAGGAGATAAAGATCACTGAACAGTTAACTGGATAGCAATATATACAATTAAACTAGTTCTCACTAAGATTAAAATGGATTGTTAATTACTATTTTATAATGCTAGGGTCAAACTTAATTCTACAATGGGAAAAGTTAAATTCGAACTTACTTACAATGGTAATTGTTTATAGTGAGAAGCACATATAAAATAGACTGAAACTTTTTTTTTTAATAATTTTTCTCTTTTGGACCATGGAAAGGCAGAGTTAACTTGCTTTCTTCTGAATTTATCTAGCCCCAGTCAGGAGGCTATTCCAGCTATGCATGTAAATAAATGTTGTTTTTCTTTAGCCAAGGAAACATTAATGAATAACAAAATTTAAATTTTGCTTTGATAAGTGTTTCAGTTGACTGGTTTCTAGCTTAATATGGAAGCTTCACTCCAATTTCAGCAGATACATTTCACATGACGAGATGCTGCACAACGTTACTCTTAGGAGTTACCAGTTGGAATAATACAAGCCTGAAGCACTAGCAAGAAAAATAAATAAAATGAAAAAAAATGCTTTCAACATACTTAAATGATTCTCTAAACTTGTCAAGTTACTTACGTTCCTTTTCAAAGAGTTCTCTGACACCTGGTAAGTCTTTAGCAGCTCCAAAATATTTGTAACCTCTGTTTCCTGGAACTTCTTTTCCTTCATGATCTAGCATTTTTGGACCAACTCTCTTAAAGAATAAGTGAAAAATAAATAAATAAAAATAAAAAACCCCCAAGATTTGTTGCTCCTAGTCACCGTCACAGTTCTCCCCCTATGTTTATTGGTATTTTTCATTCTCTAGGATAGTGGGGTGGGAGAAAAAAATCTGTGTTCTAGCTATATCAAATATTTCAGCACATAACTGCCACTAACATCACGCATGCCTTTGTATTACTACTGTCCTTCTTGCTGGGCACATCAACATGTGTGCCTGACTGTGCAGTAACTGCCATTACTGTGCAGTCCCAGCAGTGCACGGGTCATTTCCAACTGTACCACACAGTAACAAGCTACTTACTTCGTTGCTAATGCGCAGTAGTATTGGAGTCACAGTTCGTGCTGGCCAATGCTATGTCACTGTAGCTTATTGCTATGGTGATGTAGCATCTTGTGTAGATGCACCCACTGAGTATCAATCAGTCATGTGACAGTCATGTAGTATTAAGTCACATAGAAGACACACCTTGTCATCTCTTCATACTGAACATCATGGTTTTGGGACAAAAACTGAATTAAAATACTATATTATAAGCCAGTGGCGCCCAACCTTTTCACTCCATGGGCCAGATCCCTCTATGGACCAGAAATGGCTAATGGACCTGATTGACCTGCAAGGGGTTGCACAGCTCAAACCATCCAGCCTGGGGGTGGGGAAGCAGGATAGCCTCATATCCGTACACGTAGGAGGTGGGCCCGTCCCTGATCCTGCTAGATGCACAATGGCCCAGGCAAGGCTGGAACCAGCTGCATGGAGCTTCCATCATTGCCCACTGCCAAGTTTTCCAAGTTGTGGAAATCCCTGTGGACCAGATGTCATGGCTCCATACGACAGATTTGGCCTGCAGGCTAAGGGCTGAGCACCCCTACTATACACAGGGTTACTATGTGCAACCCAACACAGATCAAGTATTAAAAACGGAATTAGTAAGTACCTGATAAAAATATACAATAGAAATTTCAGCATCCAACATATTTTGGCCCAGAGCAACTAAAAATATCAAATGCTTGTGTTCTGTATTTTCCACAATGAGCAGAGAACAAAGTACTTGAGTAAAACCTTTCATACACTAAAGGGGTACAGAAGAGAGGAACCACAGAGGGGCAGATAAATTTTCAAAGTCTGAAAGGCTGGTCAACAGAAAAATACTTATTTTTATCTTCTAAAGTCCTTAGCAAATTAAGGAGTCATTTTCTGACCCTGGTCAGGATAGAAAAAACAAGACAAAAATATTTGTTCTAACATACACTTCAACCTGTTCTAAGGGGCTGAATAAGATTCAACTATTGACATTCTAATCACTAAAAAATATAATCAAATGTATTAATTCATCCCTTTTATATGCACTAAAAAGCACTAGTCCAGCATTCATTAGATTAAGCTTTCTTATCTTGAGATGAAGAGCTATCACTTTACTAGTGACTCAGTTAACTGCTGCTCTGTTTGTCAACATGATTTATTCTTTTGTACTTACAGCATAATCAGGACCTCCTAACTCCTTTATTCTGACCTCCCAGTGTCCCTTTTCTCTTAGCAGCTTGTTAATTTCATCATTTAAGTCTCGAATTCTGAATTCACCTAAGCCAGCTACAAGAAAGGAAAAAAAAGTTAGGAAATTTCTATAGACACCAGTATTAGATGTCTGTTTGGAAGGATTTTTTTCTTCTTCTAACTGGGAAGAAAAGCAGTTCCCTTAAATTCCTGGAGGACGCCCTGAAAATGCAAGATCATTCTTCATAACTAATATAAGTTTTGGGGCAAGAAAGACTTACTTATTCCCCAAGACCGATGTCTGCTAGATAGGAAGCACTCTGCAATGCTTGGAGAAATATTGCACTTCCTGTACTTAAAAACAGGCTATTCTGGCCAAAAGCAGCCCAGCAGTGTGGAGAGCTGGTAAATCTGTGGGGGACAGGAGAGGGAGGATACAGCAGATTGAGGCCCCCATGGTGAGGGAGGGAATAGGGTAGGGGATGGAGCTGTGGGGGGGCTCGTTCAGGGGGTACAGGGGGCTAGGGAAGGAGGGAGGCTCTCCACTGCTGCACACACCCCCAGGGGAAGGCATGGGGGTACACACCCCCTGGATTTATGTACAGGGTGAGGGCAGGCTGTCCACTGCAGGCTTGGGGCCAGGGAATGTGTTGACCTCTACTGGGCAGGGGCTCTGGACTCAGGCTGGGTTTTGGTGGGGTACATGGGGATGCTGGGAGAGGGCTACAGGGTCGGCTACTCCACTCCAAAAAACTTCCCATAGCGCCCCCATAGTCCCCTTTCTAGAGCTGCTACCTGTCCCCACTCACCCCAAGCACAGCTCTAGCCCAGCCCCCCCTGCCAGGAAGAGGCTGGCAAGGTCCCTGGTCCCAAGCCCACAGTTGGCAGTCTGCCCTTGTCCCAGACGCAAATTTGGCCCCGGGGGGGGGCGGCGCCAACATGCCTCCCTGGAGGTAGGTACAGTGATGGGGAGCTGCGCCCCTCCCCACCTCGGATGAGCTGCGTGCAGCTCCATCCTGCACCCCGCTATGCCCTAGCTGGGAAGTGCCTGCTTCTGCCCCACTCCTTCCCTCACCATGGGGTGCCTTAATCTGTCTCCCCCCCATACCCCTTTTCCCCCACAACAGACTGTATATCAACTATTGGATCAGCATTGGCCAATATGGTTGGTTAATAATCATCAGCCATTACTATCGGCCAGAAAACATCTTTATCAGTGCACCCTTTCATTTTAGTGGAGAAAGTTTAATACCCTGAGGGCTAGAAAACTGCTATATCACACTGAAAGATGGCAACTTCCTAGCTGTAGCTGTATGAAATATACTGGACATTGAAATGGTCATTGCATCTACAATCCAGCAACGAAATGTTGATATCAAGACCAATTAAAACAGTAAAATCTGAATCAATATGATTTTATAGCCAGCATGTTCCAACAAAGGAAGAGAAGTTTCATACAATTTGATGTAATTAAATACATACCATTTTGAATCTGAGCAACTTTCTTGGAGATTTCACCAATAATCTGGTTAAATAAAAAACAAGTATTTAGAAATTAGTTTTCCAGTAAAAGTTAGCAGTCACAAGCTAGTTTCTAATAGATGACTGAAAACACTTACATGAGAGACTCATTTGGAAGAGCAATTTTTTAGATCTTAGTAAACAGCTTAAGCACAGTATTTAAGGCCAAATTAAAGACTTGTACAGACTTTGTACAAACAGGAACCAACAATTTATCTTAATTTACTGGTCATTAAGGTTATAATGAGATTCACATTGTGCTGGCATAGTTAATGCCTGATCCTTAATCTAATTAACTATTCACATTAGGGAACTAGCAGCAAAGAGATGCTTGAGGCAGTGCTGTATTCAAAGCTCACATATTCTCACCCTGATTCACAAGGATGTTGGCTTTTTATATATTGATAGAAATGCTTTAAAACTAATCTCCTAAAATTTAGTGGTATAAGTTTCATTCAAATTATGCATTTTTAACAAATGGCTCATTTGCCAATCCAGGCTCTAACAAGGTTAGCCTGAAAAGCTAGGATAACAGTGGCAGTTAGAAGGCAGGGATCAGCTGTGTGCCTTTAGCCTTGCATTATATGTGGCCTCCTGTTGCTAGAATGTTGCTGACCCCTGCCGTAAAGAATCAAAAGTGTCTCTATAGCACATACCTGGCGTCTCCATTTCTCAGCTTTCGGCAACTCATTACATTCTGATGCAAGAAAAGGTCTTCGCTCCTGTTTGGCAGAGACATATAAGCTTCAAATAACCCAAGATTGAAGTTCAGTACACTCACAATGCATTCAAGCACGCGCTCTCATTACCCACTGTTACTGGATTAGCCGGCAGCTAGTCAGCCACCCTTACTACCACATTCCAGCCACTCTTACTTCCACTTTCTCTTACCCCTCCTTTCAATGATTAACACCAGTTTAGTGTTAGTAAGAGGTGTTTGCTAGCAGCCATGATGACTGAAATCCTATTACAGAACACAGTTGTCAACTCAAGTCTGGACTGTCCAAAATAGAACTTGACATCTCTGATCAAAGCCTCTCCTTTCCACTGTCCAACACTAGTTTCACACTGATCACTGCAGCTCAGGCCGAGAGATACCTGTAGTTCTCTGCCCACATCTAGTCCCTTGGTAGTTTATTATTTTTCTACACCTAAGCCTGATCACTCCTTTTCTATTCTTACTGCTAAGGTTTCAACCTAGTTTTTCCAGTTAGATGAAATGAGCTTCCAGGTCTCTCATCTTCTTCCCTTGCAATTTATCCATAATACAGCTATAAAAATGCACTTCTCTTTCCTGCTTCTAACATCTTCCCCACATTTTCTACACAACTCACTGACCTCAATTACTGCAAACTGAAGATCAGACTTTTTCCCTTATCTTTCAAGCTACCTACTTATCTGCTTGTTAGTACCTATTCCTATGCTTCGTCTATGCCTCACTTTCATACCTCCTTTCATAACATTATTTTATGCATGATCAGCTTCCCAGTTAGGACGTGCCAAAAACCTCTCAACTATAACCAGCAATTTCTGAAAGCCTCTTTTTTTTAAGAATGTTTTAGATGTAATAATTCCAGATGCTATTTTCAACTGTGCTATTTTAGGTCACTCTCAGAGACCTAAGTCTCAGTCCTTGGAGGAGAAATCTAAATAATGGAACCTTAAAGTAAAACCTTCTACTGGATTTTGTAACATTCTTCTGACAAAGCTACCAGAACAAAAAAATATCCTGATAATGAACAAAAAGTTGCAAGGCCCAAGTACATGGACTCCTGCACCTACATCACATCTCTCTGTATAGATTGTATAGATTTAACAGTCCACTTGTGGAGATTTAGAAATATGAACCTAAAATGACAGGTTCCATTTAGCTTCTGGACACAATCTCTTCACCAGTGGTTTTGTAAAACACAGACACTTCAGTCATTTTTTCCTTCATCTCTTGTGGCTGTCTATAATGATTTGAAGTTAGATTCAACTATGCAAGTTATGACATTTAAGAATAGATGCAAGTAAAGTGAAACACCACATGCTGAACTTATGCCTCAGTATTGTCAGGTCATGTTTAAATCCCGAGTTCAGAATGCCCCTAGATACAGAATGCTGAATAGTTGCTACTTTGCCAGGGCACTACCAGGGAACAAAAGATCATACAAGAGCTCTTCTAGCTTTCCTGGGCTGACTGGGAAAAAAGCCAAACAAAACCCATGAGCAGGACCACCACTGATCAGTTAACGCATACTATGTTAGCATTAGATAACTTCAAATCTTACATTTACATTTTTAGAATTTCTTTCCAAGTTATTATGCAGCTACCTCTTCCTTATTCTACAATCAAGACATCTGGCTTCTACTTTAATTATCGCCTTTGCTTTCTCTCCACGATTTAAGCAGGTTCATGGTTCACCTTTTCCCCTAGCAACCAAACTGAAGTTACCCCTCTAGCAGAGTTTTTAGTTAGCATCTGCAGAAAACTTAGTATCTGTTGCCCTGCCATTTTGAAAAACTCTATTTTATCCCCTGCTTTTCTTCCATAGTCTGTGTGCAGCAGCCAGTCCTGGGACAACATCTGGGAACATTGTGATGAAAAACCACACATCCCTTTGCATTCTGTACAAATTAAAAAACCACCGATCGATTACTAAAAAGAAAATAATTTTTTTCCATCCTACCTTAATTTTCCCTTCCTCAAGTTGAGCTTGGCGAAACCGTGCCAAGGCCGTCCTAAATGAAAAGTAAGTTAGTTTGCTTTTTTACTTCTACAGCTACATTCTCCCTGTAACAAGCCCCTATAGTTAGGTTTTCAAGGGATTTAGTGAACTGAATTCTTCAGGGACACATACATTTATTACAATTATGATCACTGAGTGCTTTGGCTAGAGGCTTCTTCAGCACTGTGATGTTCTCAATGGCAACATTAGTTGGCGATTCATTTTTTTAAAAAACATTTACGTTCCTGATTATTTAAGAATCAGAATTTTTCCAGTATTTCCACTTAAACCATTTACCATTGAAGAAGCCACTAAGCAAATCAGCCAACACCAGTGAAAAGTGCTGTCATCTAGAGAGGATGGTTTGTGAGATTTAACATTCAAAGTAACATGCTTGATTGCCTTGTACTTTAATATGACATTTCAAAAACACTTTTCTGTCATAACAGTTTCAGTAAAGACCGCTTATGACCTGTAGTGGATTAATACACTCTTCTTTCCTTTTTTTAAAATTGAAAATATGAGTTTGCTCAGTATTCTGCCTCCACCCCCAAAACTACTTACCCTCCTAAAGGGCAACTACAAGGGAATCAATGACTGCTATATGTTGCCTCACACTGTTATATCTCTAATATTCTCAGAGTAAAAATTGAAACATTTCAAATGTTATATGTAAGTGTAATAGGATTTGAAACTTTTTTCTTAAATGAGTGTTTTAGGTACATGCTGACATACCCTACTACATCACCCAGCCAAAGCACTTGAAAACTGACTCAGCAGCAGGGAGAAGAACTGAGTCCATGAGGCACCCCACCAGGGAGCCAAGGGAAGCAGATTGAGGGCCAAGGGAAGCACTGACTGTAGGATGGCTGGAGGACTGACCTACCATACATGTGCACACCTTCCAGGTATGTTTTTGTCATGCCTCAGAGTGTTTTACCAGACATGTATATCTGTACATGTGCCTTCTGATAATGCTTCAAGGTACACCTTGTTTCCAGTCTATGAACAGAGTTGCTTGAGACAAAGAAGATCCTTTCAGAAGGGCCAGGGGCAAACATAAAATCACTCTATAGACCCCCCCAGCCTGAGATTCAGGGACTTACACCTTCGACTTTCATTCATTTCTGGCACAACTGGCAAGAGGTACAAGCCCTCTCTTCACTTTTCATAGGAGCCAAACAAGGGACAGGAAAGAGCGGCATGCAACAAGAACAAGCCAGGTGAGGAATAAAAAGCCTTGCCCAACATGATGGCAAGCTCTACTACAGGGTGGGGGGCAATTATTTGGTATGGAAGACCACTAAAAGAGTTTTAGTGAGCTGTTATGGGCTATGCAGGGGGTGGGGAGGTGGGAAGAGATGTTGACCTGGCCTGATGCAGCAGAGGGGGCAACTGATCTTATTTTGTACTAGGTCCATCCACCCTGCACCCACTCCTAGGAGCACAAGGGAAGGGTCTCCATGGAAACTGGCCCAGGACCTCTGTGGACAAGATGCTTTCAGTCAGACAGATGGGATGGGGCTGAGGGTAGACAGGGAACAATGTCCAGAAGTGGGCTGGGTGGGCAGGGCTGGGATCGCGGGGTGGTGATAGTGCAGAGTCAAAGTCCAAGGCAGAGCCATGATCCACTCCCTACACAACCCTGTGATGGGAGAGATCATCTGTGGGGAGAGATCATCACAGTTCTGCCCCAGGCCTGGGCTGTCACTGCCCTGTAATCCCAACCTCAGGCCCGGCTCCCAGACACTCCTCCCCACCTGCATCCCATACACCCAGTGGAGCATGCCCTGCCAGCAAGGGTCCCAGGCTAGTCCCCATGGAAACCCCACCCACCTGTTCTATCCGGTGCCCCCAGGGGTAGGTGTGGGACAGACAGGCTGGGATGTCTGGACAATGGGGCCAAATCTGGTAGAAGCAACAGAGACACTGCCAATGGCATCCAGGGAGTAAACTGCTCCTGCAGGGGCTGCTAGGAAACCAACACCAGCCTGCCACCCCTGCCCTGTCCCACTGTGCACCTGGGGGCTGTGGGACTGGCTACATGCACCTGGGCCAGGCAGGGCCAAGGGACCTGCCACAGCTGGACAGGACCCATTGGCCACCAAATCCTGCTCATGGGCTGTATTTTGCCTAACCCTGGTCTACTCTGAGTCTGTACTGCACTGTGCTGTGCCAGTACCATGGAGCACACGCTTCTGTCTACAGGACATCTGGCATCCAACAGGTGGCCTATGCTTACAGGTGACCAGGGCAGAGCAGGCGAGCAGCCAGGGTGACTGTGCTGCAGCACCAGAAAAAGGTGACTTGAGCTATGGCTTGAAACAACACCAGAAGGCTCCATGCTGATCTGTGTGCCCCCTGCCTCAGGTAGACACCCTGCTGGTGCGCCCTGCGGGCGGGGCTTGGATTCTGGTCTCCCGTGAGGCGCTCTCGCTCCGCCCTCGGCACGCGAGGTTGGGCTCCGGGGGCGGTACTTACATGGCCTTCTCTGCGTTTCGAGCCTAGAGAAAGTGAGACAGACAGTATTAGTACGGCACGGCACGGCACGGCACGGCACGGGCCCCACCCCCACGGAACTGCCCAGCGCTCACCATCGTGCCCGCAATGCAGGTCCTCGCACCGCAGACCCCACAGCTCTGTCAAACTGGCAGCCGGAACCGCCTCTGCGGGGGGCAAAGGTCAAAGGACTCCGGATATGCCCCGGAAGCAAATGCCGCACAAGCGGAACAAGCCGGGCAGTACCACGTGCTAACCCGGACGCAGAACCTCCCAGCGCTCAGCCGCTAGCTGTTGGAGGTGCCAGTGACGCGTGCGCAATGCGAGAGTAGCGCTGGCCGGGTTCAACCGGATGTTCTTCTGCGGCTCCCCCACCGGTAGTGAAGCCAGGCTACGCATGCGCCGAAGAGATTGCCTTTGTAGATTTGGGTGGGTGCGTGTGGGGCGGGGAATCTGCCGTGGCTTAAAGACAAGCGAGAGTCTGCGACTGAGCCTGTGCGGGTCCCACCTGGACGATCCTGTTTGAGGGCGCGAGTCAGGCTCCGGTTCGGGCTCCGGTTCGTGATAGGCATAGCAACCCGGGGGTGGGGCTGCTGACGCTGGGGCCGCTTTGTCTTCGTCCGCTGCTGGAAAGGCAGCGAGAGCTTTGTCGCCGGGGGCCCGAAGAGTTGTATGGGGGCCCAGGAAGGCTGGGCTGCGAGAGGGTGGTGCTGGGGCTGCCTCGCCTAATCCTGAGGTCTCCCGGGGGGGGGCGCAGCTCTCGGCGCCTGCTCTAGGGTGTGACCCCCCCCCCCTCGGGCAGGAAGCGCCTCCGGATTCCCTTCCTGACCCCCTGCTGCAGTTTGAACTTGTTGCCTCCTAGTCTTGTCCCCTTGGACCCATCTCTGCTTTCTCTGGGCTCCCTCCTCGCATTGGAGACTGCTGTCCAGCCCCCTCTGTCTCCTCTTCTCCAGGCTGAACAACCGTTGCTCTTTCAACCTTTTTTCATAACCAGTCTGCTCTCCCAGGCCTCTGATAGTGTTTGTTGCTTCCAGCCCTGGACTGGTTCCAAACTGTCCATGTCCAACTTGAAGTGTGAGGCCCGAAACCTGACACAGTGCTCCAGGGGAGGCCTCACCAATGCTCAGTAGAGTGGAAGTCACATCCTTTGATTTGCAAATGTAACTCATAGATCTCATAGACATTAGGGCTGGAAGGGACCTCCTGAGATCACTGGGTCCAGTCAGCTGTGGTCATATCCCAGCAAGATAAACATCCAAGCATTTTTTTAAGGTATCCAGAGTAGGTGCTTGCACCACTTCTGGGGGGAGTCTGTTCCACACTCTGGAGACTTGAACAGTAAAGAAGTTTTTCCTTATGTCCAGCCTAAAACATCTTCCTGGAATTTGTGACCATTGGACCTTGTTTTCCCTTGGGGTGCCCTAGTGAACAAACATTCTCTCAGTTCCTGATGCACACCCCGTGTATACTTCTTATAAGCTGCCACCAAGTCACTCCTGAGCCTTTGCTTTTCCAGGTTGAAGAGTCCCATACCTCTCATTCTCTCATAAGGCCTGCTGTCTTGACCCCTAACATTGTATTAATACAATATAGGACACTGTGCTCTTGCTGCCAAACTATACACAGTTTACGGTCTACTGTAATCTCCAGGTCCTTTTCAGCTTAGTCTGTCATGCCCCAGTCTGTATTCCTGCATGTAGTTAGCCTGTCCCAAGTGCAGGACTGCACTTGTCCTTGTTGAACCTCATCTAATTGCAGACTGTTTACCAGTCTGTCCAGGTCATTTGGGCTCATAGCCCTGTTCTCCAGAGTGTTTGCAACTCCATCTAGCTTGGCGTCATCCACAAATTTACTAAATTCACACAATCCAATTAGCCAAATAATGAAGATGTTGCACAATACCAGACCCAGGACAGGCCCCTGGTGAATCTCAGTTGATACGTCCTCCCAGCTAGACATTGAGCAGTTGATGACTACTTTGAGCATGATGATCCAACCTTACATTGTAATCTGTATCTACCTTACATTATTTTAATCTAGTCTGCATTTCTTTAGCTTGCTAATGAGAGTCATGGGAAACCATATCAAAAGCCTTGCTAGGTTAAGGTATGTTAGGTGGAATTGAAGCTGGAAGGTAGGGCTAGGATCCAGGATCTGTGATAGGGCTGGGATCTTGGTGAATCCATGTTGACTGTTCCTGATCACTTTGGTTTCCTTTAGGTGTTTCACAATATAATAGATTCCTTAAGAACCTGCTTCATGATCTTTCTAGGCATTGAAGTCGGGTTGACTGGCCTGTACTAGTCCAGATCCTCCTTCTCTTTATTAAAGATGGGCACTATGTTTGTCCTTTTCCAGTTTTCTAGTACTTTACCTGACCTCCATGAGTTGCAGTGGCTCTGAAATTACCATGTGGTCTTCCTCTTATTCCTGACATACAGGAAACCTTCAGTGTTTGCAGGTTCAACATTCACTGTTTCAAATATTCACGAATGCTGAACCCACATTTTAAATGCACTTTAAACCCTTACGAGAGCTCCTCAGGAGCTCCGCATTTGCTGCCCACCACTGCCATTGGACTCCCACCATTGCTGCTGTGTTCTCACCATTGCCACTGGAGCCATGCCTTCCCCCCTCAGCCACAGGGGCCACTGCCTTCATGAACACAGGTTGTGTGCATGAACGCAATGCCCTATTCGCAGATTTCACCATTCGCAGGGATCACAAGAACATATCCCCCACGAATGGTGAGGGTTACCTCTACTTGCAGAATCCCTTTTATTGCCTTTTATGTCCCTTGCTATTTGCTTTTCAAAATGTGTGACTTTGTCTTCCTAATTTTCTCTCTGGCTGGCCTCTGGTTGCACTTTCTGCTTTTTTATTGCATTGGGATAGTTTGTTTCTGTGTTCTTAAAAAAGGCCTCCTTGAAGTACAGCCAGCTCTCCTAGACTCCTTTTCCCCTCAGACTTGTCTCTCGGGATCCTGCCCACCAATTTCCTGAGTTTACTAAAGGTTGCTTTTTCTGAAGTCCAGTGTGCTTATTCTGCAACTCTTCTTCTCTTCTCCCCTTAGGATGTGGAACTCATCATTTTGTGGTCATTCATCCCTGTTGTCTTCTACCTTCACATTTTCAATCAATTTCTCCCTATTCGAGTAGGAAGTTGAGATGAGCTTCCCCTTTTGTTGTCCTCTGTATCATCTGTATCAAAAATTATTTGCTGAATTGCTTGTTCACTTGCTGTTTCCCTCCCAGCAGATGTCCCAGTAATTAAGTTCCCCTCTAAGAACCAGGTCCTTTGATTTGGAGGCTTCTGTGATTTGTTTAAAGAAAGCTGTGTCTACCTCCTCCTTCAAATTCGGTGATATAGTGAATGCCTACCATGACATCTTCCCTGCTGACCTTTACCCAGAGGCTTTAAATAGGTCTACTTTGGACTTCACACTGCACTTCACAATATACGTATATTGCCTACACACACTCCTCCCACACCCATATATATGTCAACTCCTTTTTCCCCCCTGCCTATTCTTTTTGAACAAGTTGTACCCATCTATGACTACTCATACCGTGAATTATTCCACCACTTCTCCATAATCCCAATTACCAACAATTTTTCCTGTTTGTTTCCTATGCTCCTTACATTAGTCTGTACATTTCAGGTATTGCTGACCATCCTATCTCCTCTCTGAGAACATAGCTTTTGCTATAGCTTCCCCTTACTAAATTTTTTTTCCCAAGTCCCCTGACTCTTTACTTATCTCTGGGCTTTCATCTCCATCTCCCAGTGAACCTAGCCTTGCTGCTTGTGAAGGCTGGTATGATCTGGTCTGTAGGACAGGTATGTCACAGGAACCAAGTTTTGATATGAACAAAAATACTACTAGGTTACATCAAAGGTCTTCACACCAAATTTCCTGCTTCCAAGAGCATTCAACCACCCCTCTCCTTTTCTCACTTGTGTCCCACCCAGACACCAGGTGATGGGACACTTTTGCTGAGGGTGAGGCACTAAGTGGATTAGCCTGTGTTCCCCTTTAATCCCACAACCCACTGGAGAGCTAGGTTGGCAGCTCCTGGATGAAGCCTCCAGCATGGGTGTGTACCAGGCACACTTAACAGACTCCCTCTTTTACAGCTAGAGGGAGAGCCTGGTACATGGGTATCTAGGGTGTGCCAGACTGTAGTCAAAGGTGCTGACTTTTGTTTTTCACTGGTGGGTGCTTGCAGATGTAAAAAAACCAAAACAAACAATTAAATGGCATTTTAATTTTAACTCTGTGCATTCCTGTGCCAAGCCTGCACATGCCCATTTACTCCAACCTGGCTTTGCAGTGTCTATAAAGATTGGATGCTTTAGTGGGGCTTTTTTTGATACTTAGATTCAATCAGCTATTGGATAATCTTTAGCCAAAAGTACCAAAAAGCACTGCTGAAGCACCTGATCTTTACAGATGCTGCAGAGTTGGGTTGAAGTAATACCCTGCTTCTTCCGTTAATGGATGTTTGTTGTTGTTGTTTTTAATGTCTGCAAGCATGGCTCTGTGGGTGCTAATTTTTTTTCAGTGGGTGCTTGAGCCCCAAAGCACCCATGGAGTCACTATGGTGCCTATGACTGTAGCTCCCCTTCAGCCTTCTTACATTCAGACACAGAGCATCCTGGCCTCTAGGCATCCTAAATTACACAGCTCATTTTTTGAGAAGGGGAAGCAGAAATTGCAACTGTGGACCACGAAATCTTTCTTTCTTGGTGTTCAGCAGATCTGTGTCGTCTTCCCTGTCTATGGGAATCCTAGGGAAACAACACTGATCTCTGAAAGACATGATGGTCTGGGTACTCTACCACCCTCTGGTGGCAGTCTGACAGCAGTCCAATCCCTAAAACATGGGTGGGCAAAGACTGGAGCAGTAATAGTGTGGGGCCAAGGTTTCTATAGAGACCAGCCCCAGCAGTGCTGGCAGGGTGGGAGCTGCTCCAGGGGTGGTATCCTACAGCAGTGATAGCGTGATCTGGAGCCAGGGCAGGGCTGTGACCTGCTGCCTGCATGCCCCAAGCAGGGCTATGCAGGCAGTGGATTGCAGCTCTGCTCTGGCTCTGGACCATGCCTTTGCCACTGCAAGAGCTTGGCTCCAGAGCGGCTCCCTCCCCGGCTGCATGCCCTGCCAGTGCTGCTGAAGCTGGTTGCTGCTGCTTCTGGGGTCTTCGTGGAAACCAGCTGCAGTAAGGTAGGAAGGGGCTGCTGGGAAATGGAGTTAGGCTGCTGACTGGATCCACCATTTTGCCCAACCTTGCCATAAAAGGTGAAGCACTTACAACCTTTAGCAGTGTACACACAGATGCTTCTATCCAGGGACAGTTGTGAACTTGTACCCAATTGGTGACACTCTTGGAATGGTTCAAGTGTTATGTCTGTCTGTATCGCATATGTGCTATATGGTATATTGAGAGCATCCCCCAGTCCATATGCTTGCAGATAATCTGCTGGGGTTCTTTCAGAGTAATTCCTCTCCTGTGAGACAGGATTTTCTTTCACAAAAAAAAATGTTGATTCTTTTCCAGCCTCTTATATTTAACCAAGTGACAATTAATTTTATTTTTTTTTATGATTGATCCTACCCATTTGCTGGGAACAGAGGTTCCATAGTTCCCTGGATCATCTCTGGAGCCCTTCTTAAAGATTGGCAATCCTCCAGTTCTTTGGCACTGAGGCTGGTTTGATGATGGGTTGTGTATTTTTTCTAACAGTTGTTTAGTGTCGTATTTGAGTTTCTTCAGAATGCTGGGTAAAACACTCCCTATTGCTTTTCAATTTATCAAGTTAGTCTGAAACCTCATACAAGTATCCTGGTTTTCTCTATTTTAAAAATCCCAAATTACCTGATTAAAACCCCTAACATCTGCTTTTTTTCATGATTAAAGTGAAATGTCACTGTATATATAGGTATTAGTTGAACACACTGTTTTATTGATATATTTACAATTTTAAAGTAAAGTAATTTGGAAGCCTACCAGTGCCTTAGTAATTAAAATAAAATAAATGCTAAATACTGTATATTTTAGTGTTTAATTTTGGTTTTATTTATCATGGAAAATCAGAGCTGCCCCTGCCCCCTTCACTCACCAGGACGTGGGTCCAGCTGTGCCTGTCCCTCCCCCCCCTTCCCCCACTGTTTTGTGATGCTGAGAAACCCAGATATGCCATTGCACTACCCTTGCCCATGCTGGTGCCCCTCACTCCTGACCCAGAGCTCCCCCAGCCCTACTGGCACCCCTCACTCCTGATATGCTGCCCCCAGGCCCTCAGTGTATGAGGAATGGGGTGGGTGTGTGGGGAAGAGGTTGTGGGCACAGGTAATGCAGCAGAGGGGCAGGGGGAAGCATGTTCCCCCCCTATATGCTGCACCCACAGCAGGGCAGCTAGGCTGGATCAGCTTTGGGCAGGTCCCCCTCCACGGCCCAGCAGGCAGGACCTGGTACAGGAGGGAGCGCTGCACTGCCATGGCTGCCAAGGTGAGCTGCAGTAGTGGTGGTAGTGTGGAGTTGTATGTGGCCCCCACTGCTGCTGGTTGGTCAGAGGGCACCTCACCTTGGCAGGCACGGTGGCACAATGCTTCCTCCTGCATTGGGTCCCTCTTGCTGGGCTGTGGCAAAGAAAATCAGGGGGATACATGCCTTGCCACCACCTCACCTGTGCTCTCCCTGGTCCTCTGGTGTGTTGCCTATATCCTCTTGCCCTGTCACCTGTGCCCACCTGCTTATTCAGGGTGGTAATTACACATACTTGTTACCTGTGCACCCCCTTCCTTGTCTCCATAGACTTACCTGGAGGGAGCCGTGGGAGCTTCTTTCTACCACACTGCCTGGTGGCTACCACATGTGTATGTGCATGTACACATGCATGTGGTACTCCTGGCATCCTGCTCCCCTGCAACCCCATGCAAGCTGGAAATCTGCTAGCCTGCAATGGAAACCCACAGTTTCCTGGGATTTTTCTCCTTTAAAGGGAAAAATCCATGTTTTTCCATGGCAAATAGAAAACCTGGATCCCTGCTCATCTATCCTTACCTGAATTTAAGCCAATTCTTTATATTCATCCACTAAGAAGAATGGATCTTGTGAAAGGATATTCAGGAGATCCACACAACATAAAGCATTCATTTAGCTTCTTTGCTATGAGCGCACAGGTCTCTCAGCCTGGGTAGGAAAGGTAGGTGACCATGGTGGCTTTAAGCTCTTTTGTGTTCTAGTTCTGGGCTGATGCATCAGCCATTAAGGCCTAGCAAAGCTTATTATGACCCTGTATTACAGCAAGCTGTTCCTCACCCCTTGTTGACAGTGGTAGCACATCCCTTTTTCTTGGGGCTTCATACTACAGCAGGAGCTGCTCTGTACAGAGCCTGCTGCCCTGTTGGTCTGCCCTTTGACCAGAGACTCTCGCAGCCCATTTAAGTTGATGTGGTAGCAGAAAATTCCCCCCATTGTGGCTGAATTCTGACAGAGGTAAAGTAAAATTTGCAGTACAGTTGTGACCCCCTAATGTAGTTGCCTTGCAGTGTCGTGTGGGGTATATTTTGCTGTACTTTTGAGTATTTTAAGTTTGTGAGTGTAGAGAGTGGAATCTCCATGTGTTAGGTCTGATATATTGAGCCAAGGCCATCTGCTAGCGTGACAGCTTACATGCATTTATGCTGCAGCTATCTGAGCCAGGCACAAGCATAGTCCCCCTACCCTGATGGCCAAATAAACATTTTCCTTAAAAAAAATCTGTGTGTGTTTATAGTTAATGCAGCCCAGAGCAAATTATTCTGTTTAGGACATCGTTCCAAGGAAGTTAGCGCTTGTTAAGGAAATCTTGACATAATACAAACTACAGTATAGTGACATTAATTAGATAATTGTAAAGTCTTTTGAAATGACAAGTACTATATATAATGGCATTAATACAATGCCTATGGTTTATAACTTAATCTGGGCAGACTTCAACCTGCTGTGCTTAATGAATGCTATGAATTCCGTCAGTACAGCCCATTGATACTCAAGTGGCTGCTGACATTGCTATTTTAGTTAGGCATGTCAATTTTAATTTCAGCTGCTCAGCAAAGCAACTGTATCCACTTTTCTCCCTGAGTATAGTTCTTATTAGTTAAAGTGCAGTGACCTTCATTCAAGTAATTGCATTGTTTCTCTCCAGAAATTTAACCAACATTTTTACTGCAGATCTGAGAACAATGTCTTGTAATATTTTCATAAGCAAACATTTCCTCTTTTTTTTTTTTATACAGTGTAAATATTAATGTGTTTAAATGCTGAACTCTGCCATTTCTCATCTCTTAAATGTAATACAGTCTGCTAAGGTCCCATTTGACAACTCACTCACCATCTGACTGCACTCTGCATTTTTTTCCCTCAGTGCAGGTAGAAAATTGGCATTATGAAACTGCTGCTTCCAAGAGCAAGGGCATAAGGGGTAAGTAGTTTGTGGTCTTTTTCTCAGGTAATTTCACTGGTTAGGGATGAGAGCTTTACATATTATGGATAACCCTAACACGGGTTTTCAGCCAGGTGTACCTTGAAATGATCCAGGGAGTACATGGTAGCAGTACAGAGAAGCCGCTGGCACTTCTGGTTCTGCTGCCATGCGTGTGGGATTCCCCTTCCCCACCCTGTTGACTGGCCACCAGGGGACTCCCTGCTTCTCCACTAGCCACCAGGTGTACCCTGACCAAAAAAGGTTGAAGACCCCTACCCTAACTGCGTTTTTCTTAAAGCATATGGGATATAATCCAATTTTCAGACACTTACCGTGAAAAATGTGAGGTTTTAATTATATTGCTGATAAGTAAAGATTTGACATGTGACCATTAATTATGATTCCTTGTATTAAAAATAATCAGTCATTGAATAATGAGTCACTATTTTCAAATAATAAAACACAGATGCTTAGAGAACAGGATGTTAGGTATACCACACCAGCTGCTGCCTTTTTAAAACTTCCTCAAGCATTAGTGTGTAGATACACACTAAGAATAAATGCTAGATGGGAACTGGTACTAATGCACAGATTCCAGATGTTTGGTCCAACAACATATTAATGCAGTTTACTGGGCCTTATTTTAGAATCCTAAAGTTGAAAAAAGACTTCAAAGGGTCATCTCATCCAACCCCCTGCCTACATGCAGGATTCTCTGTAAACCATTCCAGATGCATACTATCCACACTTTTCTTGAAAGCCTTCACTAAAGGAAATTCTACAACTTCCCTAGGCAGCTGGTTAGAATGTTGACCATATTTCAAGTAGCAAGCATATTCTGATCAGTGTCAGAGAATTGCTTGCTTCTGTTTCTTGAGTATGATTAATAGGATTCACAGATATAAATTAATGGGCCAGATTTGGTCACTCATGCCAGGGAAAAGCTATGATCCACTCCCTGCATGTCCATGTGATGGGCACTAGCCCCATGTTGTTACCATTCCATGATCCTGGCTCTGGCCCCACCAACCTGTCCCACTCTCGGATGCCACTGACTGCCTGCAGCCTCATCCCATCCATCTGGACTAGTGTGCCTTGCCCACAAGGTTCCTGGGTCAGTCTCCATGGAGACCCTGCCCACCCACCTGCTCCAGCTGGCACTCCTGGTGAGAATGCAGGTCAGATGGGCCTGGGCAGTGGTGCCAGATCCAGTGGTAGTGATGACGGGGCACACACACACTTCCAGGTGGCAATGGCAGGGGCTGCTGGGAAGCTGAGTTCATTTGCTGTGCTGCCCCTGCTCTGCAGTTTTGCTGCCCAGCCCTGTGGACTACAGCTCCTGGCATGCCCAAGAGCCATGCACAGGGACAGTGGCATCTAGGAGTGGGACAGGTGGGCAGGGCAGGGCCAGGATCATGGTGTAGTAACAGCATGGGGCCAGTGCTCATCACATGGACATGCAGGGAGTAGATCACAGCTCTTCCCTGGGCCTCCAGGTGCCACCCCTGCACCTATGGGTGACGGGACCAACAGTATGCGCCATGGCCCAAGCTGTCCCTTGTGCCTGGGTTTGCTGAGGCAAGGGACTCGCCACAGGCTGGATTGAATCACACTAGCCTGTGGGCTGTCTTTTGCCTACTCCTGCTCTAGCCAGTCCCCTTCCTGGCTCTGCCATGCTTCCTGAAGTAGGAGCTTCAGAGGAAGATACAAGAGATGCTTGCATCCCTGTATGATTTCACATAGGGAGCTGGAGAAATCCTATGCAGAAGGTGACTTATGGACAGCTTCTGCTTCCCTTATGGTGCCAGAAGGTACAAAGGGAACAGGGCATGGCAGAGCAGTGATAGCAATCTCTTTGCCCTTTTGTAACCAGATATCTACCCCTCAGACTGAAAAGTGTGGACAGCAGTAGTGCACAGTACATGCATCTATGAAATGGCTATCCTGCTTTCCTCATCAACTTTATCTGATCTCAAGCACTTGAAATCTCACCACCATTTAAAACCTTTATTTTTTTTCAGCAAGGTGCCATGCTGAGTCAGACCAGCGGTCAATCTAACCCAGTAGCAAGTAGTAGATACTTTTTTAGAAAGGGAGCATAGGAACTGAGCTAGGGCATATGAACATGATACACCATGACATGTGATGGTGCCTTGAAATCCTTTCAAGGGTATTGTGGGGTGCCACAAGATATATCCAGAGATTTCAAATAAGAATCCATAATGGTAGACCACAACAGGACAGAATGTTTTTTAATTCTGTGCCACAGAATTGCACTGTTATTTTTCTGTAGTAGGAAAAAAAAAAAGAGAAAGAGCTGGCATTTTCTGAGGAGTGCTTTGACTCTAAATTAAAGTTTGAGAGCAATGAACTAGATTAACCCTGAATGTCAGAGGAATGTCCTAACTTTTCCATTTACTCTCTCTCAATGAACCTGTCCTCTATAAACTGTATTAATCCCCTTTTGAACCTGGTTATAGCATCTGCCTCCTGTGGACTGAGTTCCACAGATTGACTGTGTCAGTGTTTTTCAAACTTTTGACATTTGGGTCATGCTTTTTTCCTGAGTTAAAATCAGTGGCACACTTCTCTCATATGCCAAAAATGGTGCGTATATATATATTTTTAAAAAATTGCATTCCCCACCAGAGGAAATCATAGCAGCACTGAGATGTATTGTCAAAAATAACACTGAGTACATCTTTCTTTAAGCAAAGGGATTAGTCTCTATACCAGTAGTTCTCAACCTTTTTGGCCTCAAGACACCACTCTACAACTCTTCTGATTTTGCGGTACCCCAGTTGAAAATTACTCAGCTAGATCTAAATTCAGAAAAGACTTGGAGGGAGCCATTAAGGGTGTGATGTAAGAATGGGGCAGGACCTTTGTTGCACAAATAACCAATTGCTCAAAAGATGAGTGAGAGCTTGTGAGGGGGATAAAGCAAGATGCTGTGTTTATTGATTATAATATTCGATAATGATGAAATCACAATGAGTGTGATTAGTAGGGGCTCTACCTTGCTTAGGGTTAGTTTAACCATTCCCTGAAAGAAGTGGTTTTCCGGTTGTCCTAGCAACCTGCACATGGGTGTTTAGCTCTGCTCTACAAGTAGCAGGCACCTTAGTGCCCTGCTACACACCTCCCCCCTTAAGACCCAGACTGACTATGATGGGTCTAATTCTTGTCCATTGCATCTCCTTTGTCCTCTTAACTTCTTGTGCTTGCTCACTGACAATTCCGATATGCAGGGGCAGAGGTTTTCAGGAGCCTTTTACTCTCCTTTTTCCCAAGGCGCACCATGTGGGATTTTATGGTAATTGATCTGCTGTGGGCAGTCCCCCCACTCTAGCCAACCCTGGTAGATTGTACTCCCTGTCAGTTGAGCTCCTTACTTTCTTCCCACTTTTGGACCAGGCCTCTCCCTGGAGCTCTGGGATGCATTCCTTCTCCTCCAGCTGCTGGGCCCCCTACTGCTGTTCTGCCCTGAGTTCATATAGTCCTGTCCCTTCTGCACCAGTCCTTCATGCCTGGAAGTTTTGGGCCGTAAAGGGGCAGGCCTGCATTCTAGTAACAGGGCTAGGGTTCCGTGTTACACCTCCCTATCTGTTATCTTTTCCAACAAGATGTGGTGGGAGGTGAGAAAAGAAAGAGTCCAGAGGGCAGAGCTGGCATAGTCACAGGGCCCTCTTGGTGTCATGGCCATCTCTAGGGACCCTACTCTGTGACAGTGCAGTTTCACAGAAACCCCTGCACCTATCTCCTTGAAACTTGGCAGGCTTCATGGCCTCAGCAGGGGCTACCATGCCTGGTGTTTTCATCCCCCTGTGCCTTCACACTTGTGACAAGTTTTGCTCTGAACAGTTTGAGGTGCAGTTTCCCAGAAATCCCTGTACCTGTCTCCTTAAAACATGACAGACTTTGTGGCCTCAGCAAGGGTTACCATCCCTGCTGTTTTAATTTGAATCAGGAAACAAATGACAAAGTTATAGGCATTTTTGTGATTCCCCATTATAGCCTATGGTTGAAACAGCAAAACACTTTTGACGAAATGAAACAATAGTGCTTCAAAACAGCAAAACACTGTCCCTTTGAAATGGAAGTTGAAATGAAACACTGCTGTTTTGCACAGTCCTGATTCTGCTTTTACCAATAACTCTACATTCATTTATCTATACATTCAAATATAAAAACAAAAGAATACAAAAAGAAATACTTATATAAAGATATAATAGCAAAATATAAAGCTTGATTTTTAATAATAGCTTAACTATCACTACATCATAACATAAAATGACTACTATGCTGAGCAACACGGAAGTTTAAAATGGAATCTTAGCCTTGTATTACATGAGGCCTATTGTATTACAATAAGGCCTAATTCAAACTAAATATTATCAGAACAAATGAGAAGTAGCTTAAAGCAAATAAACCAATGCTGGTTCAACACCTTCACCTACCTATGCCCTACTCTTTTTCACTACACTTTTCACTGTTTGCCCCATTCCTGAACCCTGGTCTGTACCTCAGGGAACAAGGGCAACCTCTGCTGCTGAGACTGTTCCCACAGGATCTCTCACACCAGCACCCCCAGGAACATGGGAGCAGTGAAAGAGATGAGCCAGACTGCAAAACAGGGCTCCCTCTGTGTCCCTGTCCATCCACCTGCTTGCAGCAGTGTGTGCTACTGGGAGCATGAGGAGGGCTGACAAAAAGGCTGCCTGAGGGTGGGGAAGGCAGCAGAAGTAGCGGCAATCTTGAGCAGATGCAGGCACTGCTGAAGCAGGTGCAGGGGAAGAAAGCATTTACCTCCTCACCTAGGAGGATCCCACAGCACATCCTTTGGGAATCACTGGACTACATGCTCTTGTTTATTTTAAACCTATATTTTGTTAATTTCAGTGGGTGTTCCCTGGTTCAGGTATTCTGGGCTCAATGAATAACAGTTTCCTGTTCACTTTATCCACGTTCTTCACGATTTTATAGACCTCTATCACAGGGGTAGGCAACCCCTAGCATGCACTCCAGAACATAGCATGTGAAGACATTTTGCTTGGCACACATGCCTTGAGGCAGATGGCAGGGCAACAGCGCGTGGCTTGATCTTTGTGGTACTGCAGCCCCAGGCCCTTCCCCACCGTCCGCCCCAAAGTACGCATGCACCCACCCCAGCAACAAACTGGGTAGGGGTTTCGTGGACCCCAGCGCAGCTGCTTGCAGCTTCCCCACCGTCTGTGGCAGGCAGCCTAGAGGCTGCAAGCAGCTGCACTGGGGTCTGCAGAGCCCTAGCCCAGCTCGCTGCTGGCGGCGGGTGCACCTCAGGTGAACAGTGGGGAGGAGGATGGGCCCCCTTGCAGCTCCTCTGCTGTCAGTCTTGGCACACTTAACATCTTACAGGTTGAAGCTGCAGGTGTGTTTGGCACTCTGCCCAAAAACAGTGCTGACCCCTGCTCCTCCCTCAGCATTTCTTTTCCAAACTGAAGAGTCCTACCTTTTTCAATCAGTCCTGGCATGGCAGCTGTTCCATACCCCTGATCAGGTCTGTTGCCCTTGAACTTGGATGAGTATGCTACAGATTCAGACATTTTCAGCCTGTCATGTTTTTACAGTTATACACTGCTAAGCAAACCATGTGATGCATGACTTAGAATGATCATAGATGAAACATTGAAGAACCTGGTGTTAATATTCTCAGATACCGAATCATGCACAGTATCAATTTTTAACCATATTATGCAAGAGCTTCTCTGGAAGTCTTTGTCAATGTACACCAGCTGAAGATCTCATCTATGAGATAACTGTTTCTTTGACCTTAGCTATAAGCATATAATTATCTTCCCTGGGGGCAGGGATCATGGACAAAGTGTGTACCATATATGTCCCTAGACAGAAGACTGTATGAATGAATTGCTGCATGTTTTTGTGTGTTGGGGGGCAGGGGAGAGCAGCTACTGCTGCTGCACTCAGCCCAGGAGGTCACAGGGGGACATGTGCCCCCATATCTGCATGGGGTGGTGGGGCTGCCACTGTGGGCTGGGGCCAGGGCAGTGCTCAGCTCTTCCTGGTGGGGGCTGGAGAGGGCTGGGCCAGACCCCATTTGGGGCAGGTGGAGGCAGTGCTGGGAGGAGGTTATGGGGGGGCTGCAGCCACCCCCAAAATTTGCCGTAGTCCCCCCCACAACCCCTCCTCCTAGCGCTGCCACCCGCCCCAAGCACAGCCTACCCCATCCCCTGTTAAGAAGAGCCTGGTGCTGCCCCAGCCCTAGCCCTAACCCCAGCAGCTGCCTGCCCTGCCTCATGCAGATCTGTGGGTATCCCCCACGCCCTCCTGGGCTGTGCACAGTAGTGAGAGCTTCCCTCCCTCCCAGTACCCCCCAGATGAGCCATGGCTCTGTCACATGCTTTGCCCTGCTCCAGATGGGCAGCGCCTACCCAAGCCCCACTCTCTCCCTTACCACAGGGGCCTTGGTCTGCCCCTCCCACCCCCTTTGCTTCCCCCCTTCCCTTCTACCACAACAGACTTACCAGCTGCACATAGCTCTCCAAGCTGCCTATGTCCAGCCACATTATTGGCCACATCAAGCTGTTTTCTGATACAGACACTTTTCTTTATATTGGCACTGATCCAATATTGGATTGATGTATTGATGTGCATTGAATTTATACCTTGTAGATTAACTTAATCAGAGATGTATAGTATAAGCTTTTGTTAGCAGAGAGCTTCCATCATCAGATGCTGCCATAAGCATATGAAGATGGTAAATGCAGTACCTGAATCATTTGCAGTGAAAGGACAGCACCTCAGTGCACTAAGAATTGTATGGTTAGTGATGTTGTAGTTGTGGTGGTCCAGGAATTTTGTAAGAAGCAAGGATTTCTTTGGGTTATATATTTTAATGGACCACCTGCATGGTTGGGACAGAGTTAGACAAGCAAGGGATTCTTACTCAGTTCTTAAGAACTGTAAGGATTGAGAACATTCATCTAAGGAACATATAATTACTGTAATTAAAATTAATCTGAATCATAGTTTATGTCCATGTGCCATCTAATGGAGGTTTTCTGTAACTGCAGGAAGAGCAAAGTCTCAGGTGCTCTAGTATGAACTCATGTACTGACTTGACATGATTGGTTATATTGTCTTGCAACTTCATATCTAAGGATCCAGTTCCACAAAGCACACACTTCTCTTTAAGCACCCATTATGCATTTCTATTTCCATTCAGAAAAGCACAGAAAAGCTCGTTAAAGCAACAGCATGAAGTAGGGATACTATGCTATTGACCAAAGGGATTTTAAGATGAGAGGTAAATCAGTGGTCAGTATAGATTCCACAGTGCTTCCTGGAAAAGTTGGGGTGTCTGGGCAAATCCCGAAAAAAGTAACAATGTTTGCTCCTACGGCTGGGAGACGGAAGCTGTAGATTTTAATCCCTTGCTGATAATGTTCAAAGGTACAATTAATAGGTTGGTGCTGAACTTACTGAAAGGTTATAGGAGTCAAGCCCTTTGAAAATTCTCCCTCCTTTCACCTCTCTTTTTGCTCTATTTGTAAATCTAGGAGAGTACAAGTTCATCTTCATAAGGGCCTTTGATAAAAGCTATTATAGGGTAGGGGTGGGCAAAATATGGCTCAGTCTGCCAGGCCACTCTATCTGGCCTGTGAGGCACCTAAAAAATTTAGAAAATTAATATTTATCTGCCCCAGCAGCCTGTCAAAGCTGACAGGAGCCAGGACCCAGGGAAGCCTCAGCAGGACTGAACAGCCAAGGCCCAGCCACCCCCAGCCATTTCACTCCCTTCCTGCCCACGCCCTGGTCTAGCATCTCCATCTGCTGGCTGCATCCTTGAACCAGGGGCCATGAGGCCATGCCGGTACAGGTATGCAGGCAGGCAGAGAGAGAGCGAGAGCAAGGGAGCAAGCATGCGTGCAGGCAGGGACAGTTTGTGGGGGGGCAGGCAGGAACAGTGTATGTATGTACATGCGTGTGTGTGTAGGCAGGGGCAGCATGTGTGTGTGTGTGTGTGTGTGTGTGTGTGTGTGTGTGTGTGTGTGTGTGTGTGTGTGTGTTAGGCTGAGTCCCCACACACACCCCACCATACTCATGCACCAACACCCCCTTGCACTGCCATACACACAGACATCCCACATCCCCCCACACACCCCAGGCATCCATCCCCCCACAAACACCATACCGACCTACACCCCACATATCCACACACAAACCCACAGGCTCTCTCACCCCACATAACCACAGCCCCCCACAAATCTATTCCCACCCCCAACAACATATAAGAGTAAGATTTCATTTTAAGCTATTGTGCAATCATCTACATGTACACTATGCAAACACAGATAAATCAGGACATAAATATGTTTTTGAAATAAAATTAATGAATACTATAGTTCAGGGGTTCCCAATGTTTTTATGCCACAGCCTAGAAAAACATGGCCCAGCAGTCACAGCTAACCATGGTAGGAATTTCTGGAAAGAGACGGGTAAGAATACCCCCACGAGGTGGGCCAAAGCCTGTGCTGCACGGACCCTGCAGGAGCAGCCACGGTCTTTCTGCCCGGCTCTGGGGGGGCTGCGATTTGCTGGTCTGTGGCCACTACCAGTCCAGTGACCAACAATGCTGCGGACCAGCAGCCAACCCGCTGAGAATGCCTGCTGTAGACGTTTGTGTGTTAGAATATCATTTGATATGTTTCTGGTTCCGAGATGGCAAAACCCCTTGCTGAAAGGAATACTTCTGTGGGTAAGGGGAGGGACTTCTGGTGGCAAAGGTCAGGGGTTAGGGGGTGGAATTCTGGTCACAAGATGGCAACCAGGGGGCAGGGTATTGGTCAAGGGGCAGGGCTACCAATGCGGCCCTCAACAGCTTGCCAAAACTCAGTAAGCAACCCTCTGCCCGAAATAATTGCCCGTCCCTTTTATAGGGGCACAAACTATTAGAAGTCTACACACTAATATCCAACAACCATGCATTAATAGACCATTAAGGTTGCAAGGTAAAGGATTGAAGCCCAGAACTGACAAATGTTACATCTATACTGCAGTCACAAAGTAGCACCTAACATCTTTAGTGCACCACAGGGCCTGTGTTCATTGAATAAGGTAACTCTAACTTTTCTTTTTACACTATTATTCAGTGTATTCATTTACTCCATACTTTCAAATTAGTGCTCTTTCTTCAGAGGCTTCTCTGGTTTTATCTGGATGGTTTCACAAGCCTCAACTTTAATTTATTATCAAGGATAGTGTGAGATTGAAAAGTATGATAATCCTCAGTGTTGCAGGTTCAATTTCTAGTTGGATTAGATGACCTCTTGAGGTAATTTCCAGCTCCAGCCAAACTTCTCTATGAACCCTTCTAAGAACAGAAGCAGATGTTTGATGAGATGCCCAAGATCACTCAGAAAATCTGAACACTCCTACAGTGTGTCCTTGACTAATCGCCTGAGTTCATTGAAATCAGCTTTCCTAAAGTCTATCACTTTCACCCTACTAGTTACCTTACCCACTTGGCATCTTATGAAGAATTCTATTATTAGGTGATCACTGTCTCCCAGATGGCCACCGATCTGTAGGTCCCCTACCATATCATCCCCCGTTACCAATACCAAATCCAGTAAGGCATTCCCCCTAGTGGGACTGTGTACCTCCTGCGTCAGGTGGAGGTCCTGTACACAGGATAGGAATGTGCATGAACGGTGGGACTTTGCTGTGTCTCCCAGCAGATGTCTGGGTAGTTTAGGTCCCCCATGACTACCGCCTCCTTAGTTTTTATGGTCTCTGAGAGCTGCCTCAGGAGCCTGAATCTAGTTCTTCCCCTTGGTGTGGGGGTCTGTAGCAGACCACTGTCACCAAATCCCTTTTTCCTTGCCCCCCATGTAATCTAATCCACAATCCTTCTACTTCCACATCCTTTGATTCTGTCTTGATGAGGGTTGATGTATATTGCCCATTGACAGTCTGATGAACCCTAACCCCTCCCCCTTTCTTCCCCACCCTGTCCTTTCTGTACAGCCTATAACCCTCAATATGTACCACCTAGTTGTGGGACGAATCCCACCAGGTTTCTGTTAGCCTTAAGTCATAGGTGTTTTCTGCAAGCAGGAGCGCTAGTTCACCGATAGGTCGATAGGTGTGGGCCCTGGAACACTGTCTTACAGTGGAACCCAAGGCAGGGCTGACCCACCTACGGAAGAAAGAGAAAAGCCCTGAAGGCAGGGCATACTTACCTTTTGTAGGAAAAACGGAGCCGGATGAGCCATGCCGAGACGAACTGCTGGCGTGGTTCATCAGCCACTTTTATTGCCATCTGGGAATGGTGCCAGCCGATGATGTCATTAAAAACTGCCACCTGGCTGATTTAAAAGCTATTAGTGGGGAAATGGAGAGGAAGGCAGTACCATGTGAACCAGAAGGCAAGGCTGCCTCCCAGGCTGCACAAAGGCTGTGTCAGCAGTTTGGGAAGAATACTGGCAGGGACCCGACAGAGGGGTCCAGAATTTATTGAAAGAGGCCTCATACTGGCCCAGCAGAGTGGCCAGGCCAAAGAGGACAGCATCGAAGGACTTTGGAGCTTCAGCTGCCGGATGCGTGAGTGGGGTGGGCTGAGGCCCTGTAACCCAGCTGTTCCTTTTTTCTTCTTAAATTGTTTTGAGTTTTTACATGGCCCCAAAGCAGGGAGAAAGGGTCAAGGGCAGCACTCTACAGGCCAGAAGGAGCCAGGGCAGCACAGCAGGCAGCAGCACAGTTAGGGAAGACCTAACATTTTGGCCAGGACTCATCTCGCACTGAAAGAGGATGGGTGACAAGCGAGGGGAAGAAGCAGCAGGCAAAGACATCAGAAGGGTGAACCAGCAATCCAACATCTGTCTATCCTGAGGGTTGGCACATGGCCAGGGTGTAGGGGAGGTGAAGCCCCAAGAACACCTGTTAAGGGCAGCACCCAGTCCACAAGGAGCAACAAGGAGCCCCAACACTGAAGAAAAAGACCAAGTTTTGGCAGGTGAGTAATAGGGCCTCTTTCAGGTTGAACATGACCCAATGTAAAGGCCACCAGAACACACCCTGTGGCCGGCTCTGGATGCATGCTCCAAAGTGGAAAGACAGTGCCTCCACAAGGCCAGACAGGTGCAACTGCCTACATTCCTCAGTAGGTCAACTGCCTTGTTTATCCCTGTTGACCTATTCAACCCATCTTTGCCTTTCCCAGCAGTATCCCTTTCTACCTATTCCTTAAATTCTCTTCTATTTAAAATCCTTGGTTTTTGCACATAACACCTGAGAAAAACTTATGCCTCTCTGAACCAGTTAGTCTCCAGGGTGCTACCCTGCCCTGCTTTCTGCCTGGGCAGTAGAAGTGGGGGGGGTTGTTGTTTTGTGCTGCCATTTTTCTACATCTTTCCACTATTTGCTGGAGAACACATCACATTGTTCAGCAAGTGCAATTAATATGGCAAGAGAGCTTCCTTCACTTCATATGAACTTCTGTATTATAGGGAAGAACACTGGCCTTTTTTCATGCACACTCCTGCGTTCCACAATCTTGACAAACTTGAAGGTCCACTTTATGTGCAAAGCAGCTATGCATACCCAAATGAATCCTACATTATCTGTTCAAGTGAAATTTTCATTTGGCTTATGTGTCTATGTGCATAGGACCAGTGGCATATTTGGAGATAATAATGGGTAATGATCTGTCATAATGCAAAGTGTGCAAATAAAGTGTTCTTAAACTGAAAACTTGGCCTAACACAATTGAGTTTAGTAAAAAAGAACTATGTTAAATCTGGGACAAAAGCTCAGCAAAGTTTCAAGTTCCCGTTAACTTCCCCAGAAGTGCTGAAGTTAAAAAACAAACAAACAACACACAAACCCCACCCAAAACACTGTTAACCAGAAAATGGATCTTTTCTACCCCTTCTATAATTGAAAGCTGCTCAGTTCTAACAACTAGAGTTGCTACACCCTACCTAAAGCACATTATTTTTCTTAACTCATATGAAAATCATGTCCTAGTATAGTTTTCCCTTCTACATTGTGCTCCAGATATGAATCTGTGAAGTTATTGATATCAAAGCTCTAGAATGTGCCTGGTTGAGCTAGTTCTCCAGCTTGCAGTTCTTGATCTGCAACCAATTTAGGAATATAATTTATTTTAGAGTGTTGAAATGATTTATATCCTGGAACATCCTTAGCCATATACATGGCATTGTCTGGCTCTGTATGCTTAGTTTAGAAAATAATCCAAATTAAAAATCACAATAGAAAAGCTAACTTCCAGGGCCATCAGCAAACCACCCGTAAAAGTAGTGCATGACTATAAAATGATGTAAACTGAAGTTGTCAAAATGGTCTTCATGTTGCACTGGGTAATGTTACACTCCTGCTTTTTTTGTGCTGTATACCCTGGATGCCAGATCACCTGTCATCATCAGCTTTTTAGGTTTTCTAATGAAGTCTAGTTGTGTGGCTTTACCCTTTAATTGGGTTCAAAAACTGCTAAAATAGCTCATTAATATATTTCCATTTTATTATTGTCTCTGTTCCTTTCTTTGCTGAAAGACTTTTGCAACATAGTTGGAATAAATACTAATGCCACCTGAGGCCTCAGTAGGGGAACACAAAGCTATAGATGGGTTGTTTTTCCAAGTAATTTAGCAGGACCCCTTAGGAAAAGCCCCCAGCATCTAAAACACAGAGGTAGAGAGACCCAAATTGGTCTCCTATTATTCCCCAAATTATTCAGGGCTACTTTACATTTCATCTTGTTTCTCCATTTAACTGTAATCCTTTAGTTGACATATTTTCCATTTACTAGCAGAATCTTCCCTTTCCAATCAACATCCTCTTGTTTACAGTAGTCTAGATGCAGATCTCAGAAAAGGCCTTAGAAATGATGTTTATGCAAAGTTTTTGTTACAATGTGGACTTTTTTTTTTTTTTTTTTAAGGGGAACATTTTCTTGCCCAGAAAATCCATCTCTCCACTGCAGGAATTAATATTGAGATGCATTACAGCAGTCTGTTTTTCTGACATCAACATATATCATCTGGTGTTTTTTCTTAAAACATGTTTTTCTGGTATTTTTCTTAAGAATGTTTTTCTTTAAACAGTTTCCCCCTCCCGAAAATGAAATAGTTGCAGATCCATAGAATATAATGTGCCCTCATTCTATATTTTCAGGTTGAACACTAAAGATGGAACTAGTGGCTTACATAGGTTAAGGGGAAAAGTAGTAGAAATTTCTTGGCACATAAAGCATTTGTACCAATCAGAGTAGGGATAAGGTAGGAGGAAAAAAGAGAGAGAAAGCACATCAGGCAACAGAACGAGGTCTGTATCACCTCCTGGAATTGATCCTTATATCTCTTCCGTTCCATTGATTCATTGACATGTTGGACCTGAATAGTCTGTGAACTTGGAGGCAGATACATGCATGTCATATTCTTTATCATGCAACATGTTATAGCCAGTTCACAAATGCAGACCACATTAAAGAAACTGGAAAAGCAGCATGAGAAAGATGCCAGTACTGCATATAGATACCATCAATTGCATATGCATATTCTGCATCGAGTTCCCAGGACCCACAAAGCAGTTACCTGTCTAGAAATGCCATTGCTGCGATCTCTTGGAAAAAATATATCTTTTGTCAGGAGGAGAAGACATAAAAAAAAAAAAAAGGAGAGGCAAGTTTGTACATCTAGTACTTCAAATATAATTACGGACCTTGCAAAAAAGGATGCTACTCTCTGATGCGGTTTACCCCACTGCAGGTGATCTCTGCTTTTGAAGGGAAATATCATCTGCAATCCTACTCAGAGTTTGAGAAAGTATCAGAAGACCATTGATACTGGTGAGGTTGAGACCGAATTGTTTGATATTTGCTTCAATGTTTTGGAGGAGACTGAGGGCTAGCAAAAAGGTAAAATGTATACAGTGTCATGATTAATTGAGAGGTACACCCTTCTGCTCCACAGTGAATTCAGTATCTTCAAAAGAAATATAGGACCCTGATGATAGGCAAAAGTACAGAAATAAAATGAGGAACTCCCTAGGTGATAAAGCTGACTTTGTCCAGTCACTCAATCCACAGGAATCACTTCTGGTATTCCTTGCAGAATCAACTGGATGTGCTGTCCAGATTCTCACACAAATGGCTCAAGAACTCTCAGGCAGTGAGAGTGAATCTAAATACTTTAAATGGAGGAAGCTGCCCAAGGGCCTGCAGACAGAGACCTTGAGTGCTAAATTGCTTGTACCATGTCTCCATGAAAATTAAGACATCAAATCTTCCCCAGGACATTAATTTCATTGGAGGTATCAACATACAAAAGTTCAGAAAAGTGTAGTACCTGAGATTTTGTACCCCTTTCTTTGACTGCTATGCTTTGAAGAGGAGTTGGACGAAGACTGTGCGAGCGATAAGTGCTGCACACAATTACTGTCTCTTGCCCAGGACACTGCGTTCTTGGCTACAAACAGATGAAGCAAACACCTGGGACTTGGATTGACAATCCATCAAGCAACTGGGTCTAAACAGCTTGTGCAGCTTTTGCATGCAGCAGGTGACTCTATGAGCTATGACAGTCATGCGTGCTGGCACTACCTTAGCAAATGCTATACTGGCAAAATATACACAGCACATGGAAACACAACTGTCCCAATGAATTTCAGAAATGATCTGCTTGCAGGCTACATCAGATATGCTAATGACAACATAGGCATTTTTGAGGAGACAAGTGATGGGAAGTAGACCTTCCATGCATCTCAAACAGCTGCTTTCTGCAGAAGTGTCACTGGCAAAGAAATACTAGATATGAATGTGGAATATCAAACTAGCTGATGTGTTGATATTCTCATGACTTATTCTTGTCAATGTTGGATTGGGAAATGACTTAATACACAAGCATTATTTCAAGAACCTCTCCAAGTCGAATGCCAAATTGAGTGATACAAGGCAACACTTTCAGTGGTTGTGTCACAGGCAAAGGCTATGGACATTGCATGGGTAATCACCAGACTTCAGGATCCTGACAGTCAGCATGTACCCAGCTGGACTAGATTTAACCAATGTTCAAATTGAATACCCCCAGGACATTTGTCAGTCCAATGCCAATAATAAACAAGCCTGCCCATGAATTTGACTATCTGGACAGTTCTTAAGAACTGCCAAAAGATGATATCTGCCTTGCATCAGAAGTTCACCGTGGTAACATTTGATGAACAGCTATACTTTAAGGCAAAGATGCTGCAATGGTACAAGATGAATGACTGAAAAATCTGGTGGTAATGCTGGAAAGGTTCCACATTCAAATGAATTTCCCAAAGGTCTTTGGTCAGTATGTGGCCAATTCTGGCCTAAAGGATATTTTTGTAGAAAATGGCGTTTCTGGCAAGAATGCTGCTGAGGACAGTCTCAAGGGTAAACATTGTGAGCATGTATCATTTGATTCCAAACTCACAACTGAGGCACTATGGAGAATCCTATGGTCGTCTATACTACAATGGGCTGATAAGTCACATGGAACTAGATGCTTCGGTTGTGCATGTGGCTCAACAATGCCAAGGCATTCAACAATGCAGATGACCAGGCTTTGGAAACAGCAATGCATGATCTGCTCCCCAAAATTAAGGAAGTGAAAGTACTGGTTGCATTTGACAAAGCCCAGGAAAACACCCGGTCTCACATATATGTTCTGGAGGCAATACATGAATCTTGTTTCCATTCTGCTCCAGTTTACAAGGGCTATGAGAGAGGGCAACTGGGACTTGTATCTGGGAGTCATTTGCCAAAATGTTGCCTTAGTTTGCTGCTTTTGACCATGTGCATTATCTGAGATAGCGATGTGTTTTCTTGGCAGGCATGAAGCAACTGAAGAACACAGCACCTGAAGTGTATGCTGGTTTCTAGTCCAATTACTTAATTGTCCAAGAAATAAACCAGAGGTTCAGTCAAGTTCCAGATGACCAGGGATGTGAGTATGTAAACAAAATTTGCAAGATTGCTGAGGGACCGATTGGAATAACTTGATCAGAGTCAGCCCTCAGTCAGTAGGGATTGACATATGTGGAGAGAGCAAGGCTTGCCAGCAACACCAGAGAAATGCTCAGAGTAATAGGAGGAAAAGGAATCACACAAAATATTAGGGAGAAATAGAAGACAAAGGGATGAGAATGATGTTAAAAAGCAGTCTACTAAGCTCCAATTATTTAGTGTTCAACAGGGAATCTCCAGAGCTGGTGTGCCTCACTACTGGTGACATTCCACAAGAAGCAATTATACAAGACCTGCTGAATGCACAAGTTAAGACAAAACATTAGAGACATTTGTTGCTGATCAACTTGTGCATAAAAAACTGTCAGCATACATGCACTAATCCCCCCCACCCAAAATGTTAAAAAAAAACACCTCTTGCTCCTATATATACAGTAGTTAGCAACAGAAAAAACAAACAACAAACTTCAGTCAGAGCCAGTCATGATCTTTTCAGACATCTACTTGCATCTCTGGATGCTGGCAGGGATACTGATGTCAATAACTCCTAAGGCAAGAACTTTGTACTGTACTGTACTGCTATCACTGGCCATGAGAAAACCCAAGGATGCAGTGACCTTTGGAGACTATAAAGATGCTTTTGTGGTAAATATCACATCCCATTTCAAGCAACCTTGCAGCAGGGTAGATGTCATGTTTGACTGCTACAAACACCCATTAATCAAGGATGTTACTGGAAAGCATTGAATTGGTAAAGAAAGGGAAATAAAAATTAGCAGCAGGGACATCACATTGCCTGTGCCATGGAGAACATTCACTGAATCCAAGGAAAACAAGACATCACTTGTTATGTTCCTCAAAAGGGAACTCTTACAGCAAGCATCACATGGTGACAAAGAACTAAGTCAGCAGTAGTAATGATGGTTATGCTGTCTTCTCAACTGAAAGATACATGGACGACCTCCACTCCACACAGAAAGAGAGATACCCACATGCGTGGGGGCTGAGAAACTCTGGCAGAACGGAACTGCTGATGGAGTGGAATTGAGGTGCTGGAGATGTAGTGGTTACAACAACAAAAAACTTTACTTAGTCTGTATACACTATAGGCATGTTCCATGGAGTTACAAAACTTAAACAGGAAACAGGCACACTGATGCTCACACTCACACAGGGTATGGGGCATTGGATGATTTCGGCGGAGAGTCATCGCCGCTCAGGCCTCCTCCGTGGCTTGGAAATGCACGTAGGGATCTTCTTCATGTGCATCCGAGCACTCCTGTGCCCCCTGGGTTCTCTGTGTATCCGCGCTCTCCTTCCCCCAGGCAGATACTTTCCCAAGCCTCTTATGCAGCCAGCGAGCCAACTGCTGATTGCCACATATGCATAATTTATGGTGAGCCAATCGTGAGCATGCACTCAGTGGTGCAGCTGCAAGGTTTTGGCAGGCTCTGATCTTACACCAAGACTTTTTTCCCCTGTGTTACAAAGGGAAATCCCTGCACCTGTGCTTGCAATGTGCTCAACACAGTTATGCCAAGGCATCTCTTTAACTGTTCTGCTCCAATATGATTTTGCATCTCTGAGGCACTGTCAGAAGGATATGACAATCATTGTCACAAGCAGCAACACAGATGTCCGATTACTACCATTTGTATGCTGGCCCTGTCTCAGTAGTGAGTGGTGGATGAAAGCAGGCACATCAAGAACTCAATGATACACTGCTGTGCACAAGGTAGAATGCTGTGATGAAGTAAAGAATGGTCTGCTGGGCTTTCATGGGGTCTGAAAGCACAAGCCCACTTGCACAAATTTCTAAGTTTGCTTGGAAGATCTTTTGTGAAACTTGTCTCCTGTCTCAATTTGAAGCCTCTCACACACCAGATGCCCAAGTACTAGCCAGAACTGAGGAATTTGTATGTAGATTGTATGAACCTACCAGGGAGACAGATTCCATTCACAGTGGTGTGCTCAATTCAGAAAGTGGCAGGTCTTCAAGCTTGCACCTAACACAAAATGCGCTACTTCAGCACATCCGCTGAGCCCACTACCAAGACTTTATTTGGTAAAATGCAATGGTGGCAAATCCACAGATGCCAAGTCCCACAGAAAGTGGATGGTGTATTGACCATGGCATGCTGTTGCCTTTACTGATAAAAAGAGGCCTTATACACAGCTGGGTGCTTGGACATCACAACCTGTGGATGTAAAACAAGTAGATATCAATGTATTACATGAACAGTGTCCTGTAGTAGACTCAAACAGAGCAGCAGCTTGCAAGTGTATGGATTAGTGCCCAGCCCCCCCCCACAATAAAGACCATGACAGTGACTAGATTTATATGTGAATTGAACTCATCAAGTGATGTGGTTTAGAAAATGATGTAATGTTTACTTGAGGATTGGATTTTAAAATCAGGAAGGGGGGGGGGGAAAAGAAACCCAACCAAAAACCATTGTCTGTTACTCTGTTGGTTTTGGACTGCTAACTCCAGGGGATTCAGTACTCATTAGGTAGCCTCTTATAGTATAGGATATATGTGAGACATAAGAACATTAAATGTTCTTTCAAATGTGAATTTATCTTCATTTTCCTATACAGGTAGCCCTCGACTTAGTGTTTTGAGTTGCAACATTTTGTACTTATGTTTATAAATTGATACCGTTTCAACTTTCTGATGTCAGTTCTGACTTTACAATGCTTGATCATTGGATCAATGATCAATGCCACACCATGTCAGTGAACAAGTTCACTGCATCACCCATCTCCCTGGAGATTCTGTCCAAGCTTCCTTGGACACTTTAAGCAAGCAGACAAGACTCCCAAGAGAACTCCAGCCAAGAGCCCTTCAAAAAGTCCAGCAAAGTCACCTCAAAGAAGTCCTTCCAAGTCAATGATTAATATATTTAGATTGTAAATAGTAAATGTAGCTAGATTACTCATCTGAGTACAAAATTCCTGTTTTGTTTTTTTTTTTAAAATAGGGCATTGGGCCTTGGTTCAGGAGCCAACCCCCAATTACAACAGATTTCCCCCCCCACATAAGCAGTGTTTACATTGTAACAAAAAAAAAAAAAAAAAAAAATTGTGCAAACTTAACCGTTTTTTAGTATTTGCACCCAGACTAGTAAGTAACAGGAGTCTCCACCCACTAACAGCTAGCAGCAATTCCAAGCCAGGGTGTGGGGACACAATGGGGTGCCTTGAGATCCTTTGAAAGGTGGCCCAGGGCATACCATTAGGTGTGCAAACATGATTCACTATATCCATAGATTTCAAAAAACAAACATTCTTACCTGTTGTGGTCAGTTTTTTGCAACAAAGGATTTCCTTATTATTTTCCTACCATCAAGGATCAAGGGAAAATTATGAATTGACATTTTTCAGGGGGTGGCTTAAGTCTGACAGGGTTGAGAACCAGATCTAAACTCTACAGAATGACACTGTGAACCATCCACTGCCACAGGTTTTCAAACATTTTTCTAGCATGAGACCAGAATGACACACCTCAGGTTAAAGGTAGACTGGCACTAGGCCAGATCCACCTCAGCTGCTTCTCTTCACTGCCCAGTTGTGGAACATAATAGGCAGAGCTCCCCCATCCACTAAAGTTGTGGGCATCTAGCTGCAGGCAGAGCCCCTTGTTACCAAATGCTGCCAAGACCACAGCTCTGCAAGCTGAATCTAAAAGGTCAAACCACAGGCTGTAGGTTGCTAGCTCCTACACTGCCACACAACTTTTAATGGTCTCTGGATCAAAACATCTTGCATATTACCCTTACACCGAGTCAAAACAGTCCATCTAGCAGTACATCCGAGACAGTGCACTGAAGGACAAGACTAATCCATAGGTGTCCAGAGGGAATTTTTTTTTTGCATCACCCAAATATAATTTGATCATTTTCCCTTTTATAACAGCAGCCTCTTATTCTCCCCTTTGGTAAAGCCCCTCATTTCTTTTCTGTACCACATAAGTCTATGACTAGATTGCCCAAAACGTTTGTTAGTGTTCAGCTTAAGCTTTTCAGCATCAGTTTTTTGTTCCTCTGCAGAAGGAGCTCCAAAATGGACAGTCATCTACTTGAATCCAGCTTCTCTTGTTCCCTATTGATGATTCAGCTCAGTACAGTAGCATTGTCTGACCTCTAAAGGATATGCAGATTTCAGACAAAGATTTTTTATTATATTTTAAGAAAAATCCAGATACTAGGTTGTTTTGTTTTTGGGGGTTTTTTTTGCAATAGCCCCATGACATTGAGCCAGAAGAGGCCTCATTAAGCTTTGCAACACAGGGAATATCTGAGCTTTTCATTGGACAGTTTTTTGGTTTGTTTTTACAGCAAGACTCCATACAAAACTGGCACCTTATGGGCCATACACAACCCATGAAAGGTTAAGTTGTGGTCCCCACCTAGGAGTCACTTTCCTCACCAGGCTCCCCTTCTTTACTCCAGGTTCTGCTTCCATCTCTTGGGGTGGGAGGTAGCAGCCACAGGGCCCAGGGTCTCTCATACAAACACAATGAAGCAGAGGAATGTAGGGGACACCAGAGACACAGTACAGGATTAATTGTAGCAGGCAGCATCTAGAACACAAAACAGCCCCAATATCCAAGACAGCCAAGTTGAAAATCCCCTCTTCCTACTCACCCAAGGAAGAACTAGGCAAGCTTTATGAGATCATATACAAAATATACCTTTGGAAATATGACCATTCCTGAAGCATGAACCAAGCTTCTTTGAAACGGACTACTAGTTTCCTAGCATTTGGGCAAGGAAGACCACAGAACAAGAGCCAAACCAAATGTTTACAAGCTGCAATACACAAGTCTACAGGAAAGATAGTGACTAGTTACTGGTCTAAAGCAGGGGTGGCCATCCTGTGGCATAGGCAACCTGTGTGTGGCAGAACTTGGGCAGAGTGTAGGGCTAATTTGTGGCATGCCTGCCAAAAAGGCTGCCCCCCCCCCCCCAACCTAAGCTATCCTGGTACCTTAAAGTACTATAAATTATCAAGCTAAAAACCCTCACGCTGCCCAAACAAGTAAGTACTTCCATATGTAGTATTACAAGACAAGTTCACATCTTACTTTTATCCCAATTTCGGCCTCTCCTCCCCCTACCAAAGCATCACCATTTGGATACTCATCCCCCCCACCCTTCTAGTAGGTTCTCCTTCCTACTTTTGGGATAGGGTAGTCCATAGCTTGGAGAGGAGGGAGGCAGGGGAAAAGTGGTTCAAGTAGTGATGCTGGGGGGAAGAGAGGGGGGGCGAGTAGAGAGGAAGGAAAAGGTCCAAACTGGGGTAAAAATAAGATGCATTACAAGGCAAGGTCACTATATATTCAACAGGAGGCAGAATGATTTGGAAGGAGGGGGAGGGGCAGCAGCAAGATTTGACTGCTCTGCTAAGGGATACACCAGTGCAAGGCTTGAATGCATTTGAATGCTGTGACAAACACCGAAGCCATCCTAGATCCGAGTATTAAGGCAGTAGACTTCTGAACACTTCCTGAATTGGTTTTAAAACACACTGAAGTGCTCAAGGTTCCCCTCCCTACAAATAAATGCCAGAAGGAATTCATTACACCAATTGCCATCTTTTAGTTTGGTCCGTCCAAGATAGCACATGTTCCATTCCAATTCCATTAATGAATAAAGTAAAGGGAATGGCAGAGTGCCACATTCAATATAATCTATTGCAGAATCACAGGCAATTAAGTAGATTTAGCAAGGCTAGCAATAAGAAGTGACCTGTCATAATGTTTACTTACTTCATACTGGTTAAGTCATCACTTCTTTCTATTTGATGGAAGCTACTCTAGTCTGCCCTCAATATTTCCAAATCTATAATACAAGGGAAGGGAAAGAGGCACTTCAAAAAACCCCACAAGAATCTCATGGACTAAAGTTACTCTGGTTGTAAAGTGACAGTGAGCACTTTCTGCTTTGGTTAAAACAAGTTTCTATTAGTAGATCTCAACTCTCATTTAAAAATTGTTCCAGTACATCATGTATTGAGGCACCCTAAATAAAAGCCTAACAGCCCTGCTTTTACACTCCACTAACGAGCACTTCATCTTTCAAAGCCACTGCATTGGTATCCGACTTCTTAACCTACTTCACTGGAAGTGGCATGGCAGTAGTATTCATATGTCCAGCACATTCAAGTACAAGTAAGAGGCTAGCTTTACACTGCACAAATCAGCAAGAAGCCCATACATGAAGCAATGTTTTAATTGGAAGCTCGTATAAAGGTTAAAGCAACAGCCTACTGTATAAAGGAACAAACATTTTTATGATGTCAAGGTATGCAGAGGAGCAAAGACCTGTAAGAAGTGCTGCAAAAAGTAGCACAATGTAAGTTTTCTGAAGTTACAGGATTGAGATCAATACCACAAGACTTAGAACAAAAAGAAAAAGTCCAAACTGTAAGCTTTTAAACACCTCCACATTCCCCTCTTTAATATGGTGTTTTGCACTGTGTACATGAACAAAAACTAAGCAAAAAGGAACTTTAGCCAAACTCCCCTTCCTCCTCCAGCTTTATTGATAGTTTAAAATTACACTTCTATGTTCTAGGTCTTCAATTGCTTTTACCATCTTACTTTAAAAACTGATTACAAGCAAATGAAACTCAGTTGTCTAAGTGATATAGTATACAAAAATAACATCTTGATTTCTGTGAAAATGCATCTTTGCAACTCCTGAATAGCTCCAAATTGTGTATGCTATGAGAACTGATGTTCTGGGTTTTAGATTTAAATTTGCAATATTCATTCAAAAAGCTTCCCATTACTTTCTGTATCTCCAACATCAACATTCTTTGACTGAATTACCATTACTTTTAAAGTTTTATTCCTGATTTCTCTCTCTCTCTCATGGCCAGTAACAGGCATGTGCATCTTGTTTGTTTACTCCCACGCAGCTATATGCTCTAGGTAAGGCCTGATATAGATATTACTTGGTGTTGTTAACAGCTACTGAGGTCAGACAATTCAAGGCCATTATAATAAAATTAAGAGTTACTTGTGGAAGTTTTGACACTTCCAGGATTTCTTTTGTCCTGCACAGGATCACTTCCATGTAACCCAGAGAGGGTTTGCTGGTCTGACTCAACTCTTCCCACTCATCAATCCCTATTCACCAGTGGCATGGAAAGGGGGTTCTTTAACAAAGCATTATACATAACACCTCTACCAAACTAAACATAAACATTTTTTTGTAGTTAAATGCAGAAAGTTGATTTTTTTCCACCCCTTTCCTCCTTTTACATGGCAAGTAAAGCTCACTGGCCTGGGAGTAGCCTCTATCTGCCAACCTTTGGCCAGTGAAGAGGATTCAGAGAAAAATAATACAACCATCAATCAGAAAAAAGGAGGGGCGACAAAGGAAAAATTATTAGGCTGTAGCTTCAATTGTGCATTCCCGTGCAAGGTGCCCTGACTCTCCGCAGCGATAGCAGTTGACTTCGCTTGTCTTGCTGCAGTTGATGGCCACATGGCCAGTTTCACCACACCTAGGAGAAGGAGAAAAAAAACCCCAGAAGTTATATGCAAGCTTTAGACTTGTTAGGCTTTAAGGCAAGTCAGGAAAAATGAATCGTGCACTGGGTTATAAAGTGTACTAAATGATACACTAGGTTGTCACCTTCAGAATTGGAGGACATTTGCATTGTGCAGCTGTAAATATTACCTACTGACATCATTTGTACTAAAAATTAGGCACACGTCTCTGGTATAGAACTAAGTCAAGTTAAGCAGCCCAACAACAAGCTTAAGTCAAATGCAGCCAGAAGCAGTAAAGCTGAACTGCATTCTATTATAAATCTTGCTGTACTTACACCAAAGCACCCCACTAAATAAGACTTGAACAAGAAGTGGGTCCCCAGAAGGCAAGACTTCCCCGTGACAAATATGCCTCTTCAATTAAAGTCTGGTAGTACTCTAGTTGCCATTTGGAGCATCCAGTAAAGCACCAGTGTTGTTACTTTACTACCTAAAGACAGTAGAGCTTTTTCCTTTCCTCTCCCCCAAAACAGTAATTATGGCATATTTTTAAATTTATAGGCATGAACTTGGATCATTGTATTCCCTTTTAAGGTTCGTATATAGTAATCCTTGCATCACTGAAGGCAATGACTTTAATGACACTTACCTATAGCATTTCACTTTGGTGCAGTCTTTTTGAATGTGTCCAAACTCCCCACAAGAGTAGCACTTCTGCTCATCTGCATGGTCACAGTCACGAGCCAGATGACCTGGTTTGCCACAGTTATAGCAGCACTGCTCTCTCTCTCTCTTCGGCTCCTTGCAGTCCTTAGCAATATGGCCACCTCTGCCGCAGTTATAGCAGGCTTCCACAATAAGAAAAAATAGACAGAACAAGACTATAAAACCTTTATTAAGTTAATTCTAACATGCACCGACTAGGAACGAACTGGTTTCATGTTCAAATACACAAATGTCATATGTAGCTTGTGATGTTTGGTTCCTCCCCTGCCGCACCATCCCCTCTTAATACTTACCATCCTCCTGAAGATCACAGTCCTTGGCAAGATGGCCAGACTCACCACAGCGATAGCAGATGTCTGGGAGAGATGAAGACATGAACTGGAAGCCTGTTTAAGAATGAGAAAAAGTTTGTGACCTAGTTATACATCATAAACAAAAAGTAAATACTTATTATGCCACTGGGATTTCCTTGGTGTATTGCAAAAAGGACAATTGTTCTCACAGGTATCATAATACAGTAAAAGCTGCATTATCTGGCACGTTACCATCTGGAATGCTCTATTAAACTGGCATCTGCCATTGAAGGAAGATGTGCATTGCCATCTCATATCCAGAAAAAATTCCAGTAGCCATCCAGCATCTTGCTATGCCCTTCTCATAGATCTGTTGTTTATGGAAGCTTCAGGGTGCTGCTGGGCGGGGTCACTAGTGAGTCTCAATTGTAAACATCTGCCATTGTCATCACGTTGTGCTGGATCGTGACTCTCAGCCAGATGGCATATTTGATTAACCAGCACCCCCCACCCACACCATGGATGCCAGATAAACAGAGCTTTTGCTATACTAAAAAAAAAAAAAAAAAAAGCATACAAGTCTTACAAGATGCAAACTACACTTCAATAAGTGCAAGTTAGAAATTTTTACGAAGGCAAATTACCTCTGCCACGGCTTCGCATCCCACGACCACGTCCAATACCAGTAGGGCATTCCCGAGCCCAGTGGCCAGTACGTCCACATTTGAAGCACTCGTTGCTGCTCATTGTTGTGGTTCAGTTCTCTAGGTATAAGTGGAGGATGTTAAATTTAAGTAAACTAACTCTGGTTCTTCTAAAGGCTGTATTTTAATGTAATCTCTCAAACTTGCTGCATTTTCAACCATAACAAGTCAAACAAACAGCTGAAAGATACCTCACAACATTTTAGTCCCTCAGACAGGATTCTGCTGAATCTTTATTCATTTGGCTATAAAGCTGTCTATGTACAGGGATGTTTGACTTATAGTTTATGGTCCATTATAAACAAGAATAAGTGTTGGACATGCAAAGGGAACCCTGCTTTTTTTTTTTTTTTTTTTTGCAGTTTAGTAAGCTCACAATGAAGCTACTGCTTAAAAGAAAAAAACAAACAAAAAACAGAAAAGCAAAACTGTACTGTTTAAACATACAATTATATTTCCTCAGGAATCTTAAATTTTTGCCTGGATTAGCATTTCATAACCACGTGGTTATGAAAATAAGCTATTTTCACTTCTGGGGTCCCTTACATCATACACCTTCGCAGTGTCAAGACTGAACTCTAAGGAGTTTGTTGTGTCACCACACATTAGGTTCTATTTCACCTAAAAATTTAGGCAATACACTTACAAAGAACAATTTAACTCAGGTTACCAACCATAATCCTACTGAAGCTACAGAATCTTCCTACTCAAAAAAAGTAGCTAGCATAACCTTTTGCATACATACTTCACCTTTTCCCAGCAAAACGTATAAATATCTCCAAGTAATACAATGCTTTAGAAAAAGCTATTAAACAAAAACCTAAAATATACAGTGGAAGTAGAAAAGGAAGTAGATCTTTCAATGTTAAAATAGATGCATCCAAATCCACTTAAAACTTCATGTAATGAATTGCCTCCTAACATTTGTTGCAAAGACTTTGTGACATACCAAAAAATAATGTTTCCATGAAATCCAGCATACCCCAGCAGTCCCAGCTTTTGTATTACTCAGTTGTTTTAAGTCTGCTTATTTAGTAGTTAACAAGGACATATTGATATGTAGTTGACAGGAACGAGCCAGTTGCTGACAATACAGCCAAGGCTTGAGGGGATGTGTCAAATTTACCCCAGCCCCTGGATCAAATCCAGGTCATGGGCAGGACCTAAAGGGCCAGGAACAACATTTGGAAGGCAGCATGCATCTAGGGGCAAGCCACAATGCAGGGCTAGTCTCAGCAGCACTACAAGCCGTAGCATGGGTTTGGGGGGCTGCCACCAATAGCCAACTGGAATCTAGGGATTCCTAATGCTGCAGGTCCCCTTCTCTCCCACCCCAACGTCTGGCAGGCTGCCAGACGGAGCGGTTCTACAGGCTGAGTTTGGCCTATGGGTCACACACTTGGCATCGCTGCTCTAATGCTTCATTCTTGTTAACTTTATTCAGGCCACTGTTTACCACAGCCTCACTTATTCAACAGCTTCTCTCCCTACATACATTTTTTGTGCCCTTCCTTCCAGCTTCCTTGGCAGTGTTCATCTTGTTTTCACATTTATTTCTCAGGAGTTCTTAAACCTATTTACTCCAGGAGCCATTTACTTGAGTGACTCAAGTCAACTCCTCATGTTTACCACGGTAAAAAGTTATACAGAAGCTTTGTATTTTGAGATTCCTTACTTCAAACAAACAACCCACCCATGGGAGCTGGCAAATGCCTTTTGAGGTTCTGTAGTTTTCACTTCAATTTCTCATTTTCCCCTTTAATTATGTTAGCAAAATGTTAAGAGTATTGGCTTTAGAAGCTCTTAAAAGATACGATTGCTGAAAGTTGATAAAGGGGTCAGCAAACTCATTTAAGATGAATAAATTCCACAACATTTCACTTACAACTAAAATAAATTAAGCACCTGAAGTTTAATTTAGAATATTGAAGACTATTTCAGGTGACAAGGCAGGTACTTGATTGAATACACTGCTGTTTATACTTGTTTAGAATGGTAACCATGTTGTTACTGGTAAACAGGGAACAAGCAAAGACTGGTTTCTCCAATTGGCCTAAGTGCACACAGAGTCTTTCACTTACATTGCTGTTTCTTATTCTGGTCTGAAATAGACTCATTCTTGCTCCTGCAATCTTGCTTGAACCTCAGACTTGAGAGACTTTGATACCCAGAGCAGGGACAAGACCGGATTAGAACTTCAAAGTACAACATATATGAGAGCACTAATTAAGATGTATGCATATATGTATCTGAAGAGCTTCACTACAGCTTTTAGCTGCTAGAGGTTTTTCAATTAAAACAAGTTGAAAATAGAGTAAGATTTAAAATTCAAGTTAAACTCTTAAATTTAGAAGAGGACCAATTAAACTGTAGCTGGGTTTTCATGGCATTACTTGAAATGTTCCTCCACTCCTCCCTTTTTCCTCCTTATCTCCAAGGTGCCGTCTCCTGACCCAACCCAATTAAGGAATACACTGTGGATATCTAACAGTGGCCCTTAAATAGCATGGATCCTCATTGCCATCCCAGATTCAGCTAAAAATAAGGGGGTGAAGTACATGGAGTAATTTCAAGGCTACAGAGAAGAGATGGTATAAAAAAAAAAAAAAATTAATGGAGCCCTTCTTTAAAAATATATGGATTTGCAGAAAAGCACTGGTTAACATGCAAAGTAATTTCACAGCGCTTTGCCGATTTCTTCATGCTAGTTTCTGGAGGTCAGCTGGATTTTCAGGAGATCAGAGGAACCACCTTTCTTTACTCTCCCCAGAAGTCTACCATTACAAATGTAAACTCCCCAATGTGAATATACAGAAACAAGTCTTTTGCATCTATTTATTTCTTGATGCATGAGCTAGTATTTGCCATCATTAAAGTAGTATTTATGCTAAGAAAAAACACCACAACGAAGAAATACACCTCTTAATTTCCATTTCCACACACTAAAATCAACCTTTCAGCAGAACATGGATTAAGACAGGGGCATTCAAAGACCAAAGTGATTGCTACCTCAGCTGTCAGGGTCTTCTTAATTAAAAGACCACCCACAGAGAAGACAAGACACAGAAGTAGAGTTTGACTTCAGTCATTACTCCAGGGATGGTGTTTAAAAAAAAAAAAAAAAAAAAAAAAAAAATGACAGCATATGTACAGGTAATCTTAAACCAACCAAAGCCAGAAATCCACCTATTGACTTGTTCAGGGTACCCTTTTATGCATAAGCAGCTGTACTTGTACACAACTGAAGTTTGCTGAATCCCAGAAAGGAAAGCAGACATGGACAGTTAGACAAGACAGAAATTGAAAGAAGCCGGTAGAAAGACATTTAGAGACCCAGGCAAACAAGAATGCCACCTGTTTTGTAGACAGCCATTTCCCAAAATGATTTTTGTCCCCGATGAGAACCTAAAACAAAAATTTAACTTCAGTAGTTGCATTTTCGCTTTTGATGCAAAACAGCCTGAAGATCTAAGTGATCAGAACCATAATGGAAGACTAAAGTGACTGGAGAATCAACAAAGCTAGTAAAAGATAAGCAACTAAAGTTAACAGCAAGTTAACATCAAGTTTGTTTGTAGGTCTGGTATCTCTTTCAATGAAGATGGTAGCAGGTGTTTTTACTGGAAGGTTCTACAGAAGTAAACCCTTTGCCATGGAAGAAGGTAGAGACACAGAAAGCCAAAGAGCTTTTCAAGCCTCAAGCATCAGAGCAGCAGCAATAGTAATAGTAGTAGTATCATCAACTTAAGTTCTTTTTGTATGTCAAGGACAAATTATGTCTATACTTTATGATAAGGCTTCTCTCATTCAATTCAATTAACATTGGCTAAAATTATAGCAAATCCCAAATATGGGATGACTCCTTCAGCAACCATGATTGGCTGCACTTCCATGGCAGGTAGGAACAATGGGACAGGCAGCCAACCTGGGACTGGAGCTTTTCACATCAGAGTTTTTTTTTTTACCTTATGTTACATAATTGGAGTTTTACCTGTATGGTGACAGGAGAGCCGCAAGTCTACAGAACATAGAAAGCTTGCAGCCTTCACAAGGAACATGTGTCCTCAGCTTTGAGTTTCATAGCTTAGCACAACACAAGCTATGGAAATCTAAACATGCAGAATTTGATTTTGAATAGGGCAGGAAGTGGTGAGGGGCTAGAAACTAGTCCTATATGCAGAAGAGAGCTAATGGTAATTTAGAACTTATATCAGCGAAGAGGTGATTCTGGTCATGGGGGAAGTTCAGCTAATAGCTTTCAACAGGTATGCAAGTAGATCCCTTGACTTCTGCCTTTCACCCATCCAGTAGGAATACTCCCCCACCTTCCCCAAGAAACTGTCCATCAAGGAAGAAGAGATGCTTTGGCCCTGTGCAATACCCACAAATACTTAAGCAAGCCAGATCAGCATTTGCTCTGGATGGCAGATTTCTACAAGTTCAATGAGATGACACTGGAGTAAACTGAAGTAATGTTAGGATGGCTTCAAAGGAAGTCTTGATACTTGTCTTCAAGGATCACTGTGATTTTAAATTATTAAAATTGAAGTTTAATTCCATGCATTTGAATGGGTTTTTAAACTAACAACATGGCATATTTAAGCTTTGAAATTCAGATCTGTTGTCCTGCATCTCTAGGCTTTATGTAGAAATCCACAATGCTTTTCAGTTTGTTGAGACAGAGCCCTTTACAATAACTAAAAAAAACCAAAAAAACAAAAAAAACCCAAAACCCCCCAACCCCTAAAGTATGCACCACATTCTCTCCCCCTCCAAAAACAGGCTTTGTACTCTTTTTTCCATTTTATTATGACATTTGCTCTTCTGCAAAGAGACTTTCAGATTTATGGTTCATTTAAAAAAAAAAAAAAAAAAAAAAAAAAAACAAAAAACCAACACCACAAGATGTTTCCCCCCTTGTAACACTGAACAAGATCTTCCTTTAAAAATCTGGAGGAAAGTCAAATTGATTAAAAAGAGCAGCTACAGACTTCTCTTCTGAAGTCATTAAATGCATCTTCCATCCATCTAACATTTTAACAACAAAATGTTAGTCTACAGTAGGGGTTCTCAACCTCTAGTTCCTAGGGCTCTCCATGGGTAAGGAAATTTAGTGGTGGTGAAGCAATGGCCATTAATATGGCCACCCTCTCCTCTGACAAAATTCATAAACCCAAAGCCCTGAAAGGCTGTTCCAATCCTGTGATGGGGATGGATGCAAGACCAGGCCCCTTTTCTTCCCCCCCCTAAACAGCCAAATGCCACTCTCCACCCCCAAACCTTGTCTCCAGTGCCAAATCAGGGCCACCAGCCAGATCCAGCCTATAGAGGCACTACCCATCTAGCCCACTTTGAGGGGGTGGGGGGGGATGGGTTCCCCAAGCTACAAGCCAACTAACCCCCTAGCTAAGTTCTGCTAACTCACAATATAAAAATGTGGATGCACAGTCACTAGCAACTCTTGGAGCTGGCCTACAGTTTCCTTCTGTGCTAGATATAGCTTCCAGTTACATGACAACTCAGAGTACAATAGATAAGATAAGAGAACAAAGTAGAACTGCTACAGGAATATCGTTCTGGCACTACTACCATTACTTCTGAATGCAGAAATGCTTGCTACCTCTGTTAAGTATACTAGGATAGTTATTTTTGCCATACCTGTTAGATGCTTCCCTTCAGCATCACTTATTTGATGTTGATAGTACTTCAGCCTTCAACTACGCATTGCAACAGCAGGTCCATTTATGATGCAATATGCATTAGTATGCTGGTGAAAAGGCTTATCTCCTGCCAATTTAGTATGCAACACCTAGAACACCAAGCCCTAGAGAATTCCAAAGGAACCCCCCCACCCCAGTGTTTGTCTAGATCCAGGCTCTAATATCATAACTTATGCCCGACAGCAACTTATTTACTACAACAGGGTTTAGAAGGAATGAAGAACCCAGATGCCTGCCACAGTACCAGAAGTCACTTTAAAAGCAGTACCCCCCTCCCCCCAAGTGTCAGCTGTGAATACACTAGGCTGTTAGTGATCAGCCTACATAACCAGCATCATATATACGCTATAAACAGGTCAAGAGTCAGCCTAACAGCCAAGTCATACATCAGCTAGACTGCGCTGCATTTACCCCTCCCCAGAAGCTTTAAGTGGGAATCTAGGGAAGAATAGCAAGAAGACAGCCATTAGTGAGGTTTCCTTAGATCCATCAGAATGTCATTTGTTGTAGGCAAACAATGCCCTCCCATTTATAAAGAAAACTATTCACTTCCACAACTTGTGTTAAAGCAAGGGTTTTCAACCTGTGGTCCACAGACCATGTTTTAGGGTACCATGAAGAAAAAAAAAAAAAGTGATCATGATCAAAAGTATATGAATATCCACACTTACAATTCAAAGGAATCTGCACCTCTTTGAAATTAAGGGGTCTGCAAATGAAAAAAAAGGTGGAAAGCCACTGATTTTAGAGAATTATCAGTATTAGTCAAAATGATAGCAATGGCTACTGGTGGGCATTCGTTTGAATACTATCTACATTAATATACCACCTAACATGCACACTTGATATAGAAAAAATGAGTTAGCACCTCTGGCCTTAGCCATTTCTAGTATACTCTTTACAGTGGCCAGCCAACTGTGGTCCACAGTGGACTACCAGGACAAGCTTACTTTATTGGGACAATGCCACACTATTTTAGGCATTAAATAACGGGGAACTAAGCTCATGAAAAAAGTTTACTAGAGGTCTAAAGGGAAAAAAGAATCACTCTCAGAAGAACCCAGGTCTCACTTAAGTGCATCAAGCTCCACAGGCAAGGAAAGTCTCTTGATCCAACTGCAGACAGGCAACAGAAGTTGATAAGGGCCAAAGTGTAAGAGAGGTAAAAGTCTTTTATTACCCTACTTATAAATTCATTCTCCCAGCAAACCAGAAGCCTCACACACCATTCACCACTAAGTAGTGCAAGTATTTCCACTTGGAAAAAAGAAATAAGATCCTTAAGAACATTTATAGGTGCAAGCAGGTGCATTTCTCCTAGTTCCAAACCTTTGTTTAGATCTGTAATCATTTGTAATACCCAAGCTTAATTGCAATGCTATAGCTCCATGACCATATGATGTTGTGAACAAATAAGCTTGCTACTTCTATAAATACAGGGGGGAGGGAAGATGAGGCAGACAGTTACTTGCTCATCTATTTAGGGAAATGCATACTCAGAAATGACCGAGTAGTATTTAAGGCACTTGTCATGGAGGAAGTTCAGCTAATAGCTTTCAAAGGGTGCGCAAGTAGGTCCCTTGACTTCTGCCTTTCACCCATCCAGTAAGAATATAGTTCCCCACCTTCCCCAAGAAACTATCCATCAAGGAAAAAGAGATGCTTTGGCCCCGTGCAATATCCACAAATACTTAAAAGCCAGATCCATATTTGCTCTGTATGGCAGATATCTGCAAGTTCAATAACATGACACTGGAGTAAATAATGTTAGGATGGCTTCAAAGCCAAGTCTGACAAAATTTAAATTAAGTGATTTTAAGTGGGAACTGTAATGAAGCAGCCCCTGGGCACCTTTCCCTAGCTCCAAAGTCAGAAAACTAAGAACAACAACAACAAAAAATTAAAGGGGGAAAAAAAGCCCACAATAAACAAGCAAGGCAGCCGGGACCCCCGCCCGATGCAGATGGCTACACCCCCTGCAGCCCAGCCCGAGCACATGGATCAGCCACATGGCCGGCTCCCGCCAGGCCCAGGCCTAGGCCCAGGCCCAGGCTCGCCCGCTCGAGCGGGCGGGGCTCTAGCACGGCTGGTTGGGACTAGGCGAGGAGCAGCTCAACCCGACCTCGCCTCTGCCCCGGCCCCAGCACCGCCTTCCACCCAACGGAGCAATCGGTGCCGCGCCCGCTAACGCCCATGGAGCGATGGCCCCCGCCCAGAGCAGCCTCCGTCGCAGGCGCAGCGCGAAGGCTATATTTCCGCTCCGCGCCCATGATCTTGGCCCCGCAGCACGAGGGGCCTGCCCTATTCCCCACTTACGAAACGGGAGCCCAGCCCGGCCGCCCGCGCCACCGAGGCTCCCCCGCCGCGGGCCCGAGCTAAGCAAGGCGGGCGGAGCCTTCCCGCGCACTAGGCCGGAGTGCGCCACAGCCACCGCCATCGCCCCTTCCCCTGGCTGGGTGCCGCGAGCCCCTCCCCAGGGCCGTCCCCCCGGCCCAGACGGTACCTGACGGCCGCCGCCTACTGCCGGGAGCGCGAGTGACGAGGCCCCGCTGCTCCGCTCCGCGCCACTCGCCGCTGCGACCCTCCTGGCTGCGCCACACGCGGTTTGCGCACGGCCCCACGCCCTCGCGCTCTCCCCCCTCCCCGGCCCCTCCTTTCTGCTCTGCGCACGGCTCCCTATCCAGCTCGCGCAACCAATGGGCACAGGCCACTGCGGATGGAGCAGCCAACTAGCGCAGAAGATCAGGCAACCAATTGGTGCCGTCCGATGGTGGGCGGTGCCCGCCTCCCGGCCCAGGCTCTTCTGCCTGTCCTAGGCCGGGGGGAGGGGGCTGGTGTCCCTGCGCTGCGCCATGGGCCTAGCCCTGCCTCGGGCTGCGGCGCCGCCTCCTTCGCTGAGTGCGGCTGGGACGCGGTGACTGCCCTTGCCCCGCCCTGTGGACGCGGCGGTGACGCGATGCTGCCGGGCGCTCTAGCCGTGACTCAGCGCCGCCCTCGCCAGTCTCCGGGGTGGCGCTGTCCCGCGATGCGGTGCTCTCCGAGCCGCTCCCCCCGCCTGCACCTCTTCAGCCTCCGGGGAGCGGCGCCCCGCGTGTCTTCGGTCTCCTCTCCCCCAGGCCGCCGCCGAGCAGCTGGCTTGACGTGTCCCGGATCCCAGGGAGCTCAGTGAGGGCGGGGGTGGCTGTACCACTTCCAGCCTGGCACCACCCTGGCTTTTGCCACCGCAGTCTCGTTTGCATACTCCAGACCAGCCGGCAGCGCGGGGCAGAGTGGTCGGGACAGCCTGGGGTGGCGGATGGAGCAGGAAGCTGGTGGGGGGAGAAAAAAGCAAGAGTAGCAGATGGGAAAAGGTATCAGAGGGCACCGAGGAGTCCGTTGGGCCAATTTGTGACCAAAAAGGTTGCCCAGGGGAATGGCAGCCATCCTGAATGAAAGTCCCTTGGCCTCAGCTCTCCCAGAAGAAGAGGACGTCTGCAGCTGAGCTGTAAGGGACCTTAAGTGTGTTTACTTCAAATCCCTTCAAAGATGAGATTTGCTGTCCTTGAACCATGCCAGATGCCTGTCCAGCCTCTTGGTGAAAACCTGCATGTGAAGGAGGTACCACAAGTTCTCCAGGCAGCTTGCTCCACTGTGCTACTGCTCCTACAGTTAGACATTTCTTTTCCTCGAGTTTGGAAATGGCTGGTACTGTATTGTGAATAACAAATGCTGATCAAGGGCGACGTCACTAATAGGAAACTTAAAACATTCTAACAGGTATCACAAGACTTAGTGTAAAGCCAAGAGAGCTTATAAGTCTCCAATCCATCTCTCCCACCAACTATTTTCATGATACCGCACTACTATGACCTTGATGGGAAGAAAATACAGTTAATACAGTCCTTTCCTTCCCATATATATTTTTGTCCTTTTTGCTTACCTACGACTTGTGGTTTGTGCAATCTTATAAAGGTATTACATAGGGGCCTACCTGTGGTATAGTTGCCTCAAGTGGCCAGGCAGTCTGTGTGTGGCACACTACACATCTGGGATTAGACGAGGGAGCCCAGTGACAGATAGGGCAGGAAGCAGAAAGCAAGGCAGCAGATGGGGAAGCTGATCGGAGTGGCACTTGGGAAGGGTGTGGGGCTTGTGCTATGCTTGCCAAGAAGTTTGGCCCCATACTGTTTACTGTATACTATTTATTGCAGCTGCAAGTTCATCTTATGTGATTTCCTCTCCTTTTTGTAGGGGTTTCACACTCATTGGTTAAATAATGCATCAAAGTGTTTTCTGTGAATTGAATGCCCTCAGTACAAAAGATCCCCCAGCATCTCTAACTGCTCCATGACTTGATCTTCCACACCACAATGACAATTCCAGCACCTCAAGCTTATAGTCAAAGGTAATTCCTTAGCATAGTGTTTCCTAAATTTTTGATACCTGGGGCATACTTTTTCTGAATTAAAATTGGCAGCACACTTCACTCTTATACCCAAAAAAGAATGTTTATATATACCAGTATATTGCCCCTGGTAGAGGAATGGAATATGTTTTGAATACATATACACATACATACATACACACATACATATTTTTTTTTTGCAAAACATAATCCATTCTCTACCAGGGGAAATTATATCAGTGCTGAGAGGTATTGTTAGAAAAATGACATCAAATACATCTTTCTTCAAATAAAGGATTAGTTTCTGTTGTCAACTTTTTTAGCCTCAAGACACCACTCCATAACTTTTGAATTTTGTGGCACCCCAGCTGACAATCACTAAGACAGTTCTAAATTCAGAATAGACATGGAAGGGTCCTTGAGGCTAAAAAATTGAGAATCACTGGTCTAGCTGGTACCACTTAAAGGCAGCAGGGTAGGACTTCGCCCTGCTATGCCCTACTCATTCCACTCTGCCCATTTTCAGCCCTTGGTCTGTACTATAGGGGTAAGAGCAGCATCCTGCTGCTGAGGATGCTCCTGCAGGATCTCACAACCACTCTTGTGGCCCTTCCCACTGGCCCCAGGAGTATAGGAGGAATGGAGATGACAACCTGGGCTGGTAAGTGTGTCTTCATCTGTGTCTTCACCTGTCCTCTTGCTGCAGAATGTGCTGCTGTGAATGGGAGGGGGGCTTGGGGGGAAGGAAGGGTTAGGGAAGGCAGCAGTGGTGGTGACAGTCTCCAGAGGAGCAGCTGCAGGTCCTGTTAGAATAGCTGCAGCAAGTATAAGATGCTGGATGAGGAAGGAAGCCACCAAACATGGAACTCTGGCATTTGACAGGGCCCTCCCATTTACCGTCTCACACAGGGATCTTGCAACATGCTTCTGTTGCTCTCACAGAACACTAGCATGCTGGGGCCTGCCCTTTGGGGATCTGCCTTAGCGATAGGGATTTGTTATGTGAATGACAAGTCTACTATGAGGCTTTAAAATGGAAAAACTTGAGCCAGTAAAATGGCTTCAGCTGGTGCAAGGTTGATTTTGGAGGGATAACTTCAGATTTATCTTTCTTTCAAATACGAATCTACTTAGTTTTATAGCTCTATGGTAAGATGTGTTTATTAGAACCTCTGATTTATGTACATGTATGAAAACAAATTATTCTCACATGATCATTTATGGTCCATTTCAATACAATTACTGGGGTGGTTAGTATTATTCTAATTATGTTGCATTTCCTACAGAATTAAAATAGTTTGGACAATATCTCAGAACATGATATTTGGTCCCTTTCATAGTCCTGCTGTTCTTGAGTCCTGTTATATTGTTCTAGCAGTAGTTTTATAATGCAAAATATGTTAACAATGATGTGACATAGTATGCCTAATTGTAGTTAGATAAAGGTATATTTTTTCCTACCTCTTTTACGATTAGGTCACAGATGACAAAATAAAGATTTCAATTACTAGTTTATTTTCGTGGTGATCCCAATTCTCGTTTGCCATGGCTTGATAGAAATAAAAAGTGTTTTTATCGGGAGGGATGGATTTGAACACTACTATATAACCTGATATATTACTTAATCTTGTCACATGGAACTCTTAAAACCTTCCTCCAAGTTTATGGCAATTCAGCAATTCTTATTGTAAAAGCTCACAATGATCAATGTTTTTCTTTTAACTGTCTTTTATTATTCAAATTACATAACCAAAATTATTATGTTTTCTTAAGTAGTTGAAAATTTTCTTCTCCAATTCCTAACATCTTATTCAGACCCTGGCAATTACAATGTTCAGTCTTAGAAAAAATTAAGATAAACAAACAAAAGAGGAAAAAAACCCTTTTGAGATGAGGTTGCTCAGTGTCTAAATGAAAGGTGACCAAACGCCAGTCCAATGTAAAACATGAGAGTGAATTATGTTCGAAGTGTGAGGGAGTTACGATCACAGTGTTAATGAGGCACATGACCAGAAAGCCACAGTGTCACACAGACCTCTGACTGAAAGTCAGCAGACACATGAGGCACATTCTGATTGGCTCTCCAACTTATAAAAGGGAGAAATTTCTGGAACCAAGCGGGGGATCCACACAACATCGGAGAGGCCTGATCACCCTTTCCAGAAATCCTGCCTCCACGATATCCTACCCCTTCAGACGCCCCTAACTCAACCGCATTATTCGAACGTAACGAGCTCTCGTGTTACCGCTTACAAGTGTAATCCTGTTAACAGCTGTTAAAAAGTTTACCTGCACAAACTGTAAGTAAAGCTTCAAGTTACTATATCATTTCAGTTTGAGTCCGTGTCCCTTTTGTCCCCGGCCTGTTCATACCTGAGGGTTGGTCATCCACCTCATGCTCCGCTTTGTGCAACACTCAGTACCCTCATCTCTTTTAGGAATATATCTATAAAATAACAAAAGTCCTTCTGACATCTCTCCTGACTATCTGCAGTGGGGCTTCAATTTTTGGAGTCTGCAATCCTCACTACTCTCCAACTCAATTTTTTTTCTTTTTGGTTTCTTAACATAAAAACTTAAAGGAGAATTTTTACTTGTTTCTGCAGGGCTTCCAGGATCTCTGTCTATTTATTTGGTTTCTGTATCTCATTTACATCAATGGGTTTTCAGCTGGAGTCTCTCTTTCTGACTAGTGAGACTCTTCTTAGTCTCTTGATCCTCCCATCTGTCAGCTCTCCATTGCTCCAAGCATCCCACACTCCCACTTCAGCTCCTCCCTGTGTCAAATCACTTCTCTCTTTTATCCAGGTCTCTTCTTGTACCCGCTTCATGGAGCAGTAACTGGAAGTAGGGGTCCTGGTGAGCCCTCTTTTCCTTCACTGGCTCCTACCTGCCCTTGGGCATTATCGGATTTATCTTCTTCTCTTCCTCACAAATGACAAACTTTTAATGAACTATCATCTCCCCCAAATGAATAATCTTTTATATTTAGATTCCTGCTAAGATTTAAGCCTAATTTTTCATAACCTTTTTTTGGCTCCCAAAGATACCTTGCAAAATTAAAACATATAATAAATGCCACAATTAGGCACAGTCAAAAGTATTGCCATTTTAGTTGTATTTCTTGTTGAATTTGAGCAATAGCATAAAATTAAGTGTTCTTATTTATATTTCAGAAGTTCTTAGAGGTTTAAAATAGGTTTGTGGCCACAGTATTCGCACTGCTGAATAGACTTGCATTTTAAAAATACTTTGAGGCCATAAATATTTAAGAAGCTAGCAAGAGGAACTAAAATAATTTATCTTCAAATTATTTATGAAATTTTACTTTTCTGCCTTAGCCTAATTATAATTGGACTCTGGCACCAGGTGATGACTCTTTCTAGGCATCAGTTATTTTGGAGAATTAAAAGATCTTACAAAACCTAGTGTCATATAACAGGTCTCTGAGGCTCAGGTAATATAATAAGATTTTTACATTTCTTCTCTAATTCTCTCTTTTATTTTACTGTTTGTACATGTGGTACTTTTCCTGGAGCTCAAGTAGAAGTGCATTCCCAAGCTCAGGGTATGAATTACAGGGGAGCTTGTGGCGGGGGAGCTGAGCCTCTCCTCCTCACCCCCCATAAGAGACGAGAGCCTTCCTGTAAGATCTGCAAATCATAATGGGGGGGAAGGGGGAGGGACTGGCGGGGGGAGGCTCTGATCTTATTGCTCTTCCCAACAAACTGGTTTAATTTTTTTTGTAGACCCCCCACTCAAGAGTCCAAGTGTAATTCAAACCCTGCCGAAACCTATTTTGGTACTGTTCCATGATGAGCTTATAGACACCTGCCCATGACGGTTTACTCTCAAGTACTTTACTACTTCCCATTTATTACAGGTGTACATATGCTCAGTGAAATTTACAATACAAATGACTTTCCTAAAAGGCAGCATAAATGAGAGAGCTGACTGGAGCATCAGCCCTGGGCACCATATTTGTATGCCTTTTAAAAATAGTCACGGCCAGAAGCACCACAGCAACCAGTAATGCACTGGGCATGGAGCTGCCTCACTATGCCTCTGTTCCTGAAACAGAACTGAGTTCACAGTTTGTTTCAGGCACAACTCCATTCTATTAGACACCCTTGTAAATCCACGTCTGAACTTCATCTTTTCAGGATCAGACAATATATCTTGTAATCATACTTAGTTGGTAATCTCATGCTTCAGGACTTTACTGATTACTTGTAGGGACCAGAAAGGAATTATTTACTCTCATGAGTGCTACTAATTTCTATTTTTTTGTTATTCTTGTCTTTCTCTGAAGCACTGGGATATTAACTGCACCTGAAAATGCAGTGCTAATCAGAGATTCCTCCTGAGAAAGAGTATTATATTTTCTGGTTTATAAGATGTGTCCCCCAATAAATGGATATAACTGTGGAAAAACAAATTTGATTGACATTTGATTAACTTTTATTACAATGGTTTGTAAATTATTTTTGTTACACAGCTTTGGTATGTAAGATGCACCTTAATTTTAGATCTCCTTTTTCGGGGGGGAGAAATGTACCTCATATATATCAGAACATTTAGAATTACCTAGCACTCATGTTAAAGTAATCTTCAGAGAATTATAAAGTCTACTTTCATTTATATAATAGAAATAGTGAACATTTTCATTTCTGTTATAAATGTGGAGTGGGGGAGGCGGGGAGAAGGGGAGGAGAGCAAAAAAGAAGGATAAGAAAGGAGAAAATATTTGTTTTCAAAAGTTGACCAGTAAATTACCTAATTCATTATGCTCCACAGAGCAGAACTGCTGACTGCATCTGTAATCATGAACACTGCGTGCCCCCTGGAGGCTTGGGGGGTCATGGCAATGCCCCTAGGCTGCGGTGGTGGTGGTGGCAGGGGATGGCGAGCACCGACTGACAGTCAGCAACCACCCACAGATGCTGCAAGCAGGGTTGGCAGCAAGAGAGGGGGGTCGTGAGCAGCGACCACCTGCAGGTGCCGCCAGTAGTATTGGTGGTGCTTTTCACAAGGGGTGCACCGCCAATCTCAGGGGGTGCATGTGCACCTGTATGCACCCCATACACGTCACTAATGTCTGTAATTTATGCTGGTGCCTGCCAGGGGCTGCATCTGCTGCTACCAGGTTTGTGGTGGTGTAAGCTGCAGACAGGGCCAGTAGGTTCCGGGTCAAGTATGGGGATTGTGGGGGAGCTCTGAGTGGGGGGAGGGAGGAGGAGGGAGAGAGAGAATCGGGGTATGCTACAGGTCTGGGGAGGGTGAGAGGAGGGAGATGATCAGGGCATGCTACAGTTCTAGATGGGGCGTGGGGGAGAGGAGAGAGAAAGAGAGGATGGGAACAGGGTGTGCTACAGCTCTAGACAGGGAGAGAGACAGAGAGAGAGAAAGAGATGTGGTGCTTGAGAGGACACCAAAACTCATTAAGTGGTCCTCCAGCAAAAATAATTGCCCACCCCTGACCTACGCAGGCCTGTCATGTAGCCCTACCCCTCTGCACCAATCTGTGGTGAGGGTCATGGCTCAGCCCTCTCCACCAATCACTGATGGAGGGTTAGGACCACTGGGTCCCCTTGGCTAGTAGGAGGTTTTGGGGGTAGGAGGCATCCACAATAAGCCCTTGAAAATGGCAACTAGTCCTGTGATCTGCCTGGGAAATTAGCTGGCTGCCTCCTTACTTATAGCTGATGTTCAAAGGCACATTTAGAGCCAATGCTTAGCCCAAGCAAAAATCAAAGTTTCTGTCTCAAAATAGGTTATATAACAACTATCCTCAGGAGCTCATTGGCATGAAGGGTTGGGGGGAAGGAGAGGAGAATGTTTTTGCTGCTCTTGTCCCACTTCTGACATTTTAATCCAAGGGTGGGTAATTATTTAATCTGTAGGGCCGATTAATGAGTTTTGGTGAGCTGTTGGAGGCTGCAAGGGTAGCCCTGCCCCTTGACAGGTGCTCTACCCCCTGGTTGCCATCTTGGAACCTCCCTGAACCTCTAACTCTTGCTACTGGCAGTCCCTCCCCTTGCCCCTGGAAGTACTCCTTTTGGGAAGGGGGTTTGCCATCTTGGAACCAGAAAAAAAACAAAATGATATACTAAAAATCAAATATCTACAATAACATATTTTGATTTTATTTCAAAAAATATTTTTGCCCTGATTTGTATGTGTTTGTATCATGTTTAAAGAGTTGATTGCATAATAGCTCAAAATGAAGTCTCTTATATATTGGGGGACGTGGGGGATGTGAGAGGTATGGGTGACAGGTTATGTTGTTGTATGTGTGCAGGTGTGTGTGTTTATGGGGTGTAGCGGAGTCGGTGTGTGTAAATGTGTCTGTGGGGTTTGTGGGAGGGTGTGGATAGGTGTGGGGACTGGCAGAGGGAGGCTGGGATGGGTGGTATGGGGTTCGTGGGGGGATGTGGGTGCTTGTGTGTATGTGGAGTATGGGGGAGGGTGTGGGGATGTGTATGGATGTGGGAGTGGATGTGTATTTGTGGGGATGTGTGTGTGGGTGAGTATGCGAGGGGTGCGGGTGTGTAGAGTGATGTGGGGTGCGTGGAGGGGGAGAGTGGCCGGGGTGTATGGGTGTACATGTGTGTGTTTGTGTGTATATGGCGGTGGTGTGTGTATGTGTACATATGGTGGTGTGTGTGTGTGGGCCCCCCCTACAAACACCCCCCACGTTGCGCATAGCCCCTGCCATTATTATCATCATCAGTAGCAACAGCACCAGGTGGATCCCACAGTGAACCCCAGGGCTGCATGTGGTCAGGATGCTGGCTTCACCACGTGGGGCTCACATACCTGAGCCCTACGCTGCCAGGGGGAGCCTCACGTAATGACACAGGTCATGGGGCTTGGCAGAGGCAGCAGAGAAAGGGGTGGAGCCAGCCTGGTTCCATAGTGCAGAGCTGCCCACCATTCTCTGCGACCAACATGTAACAGTTGAATGGGGTTAGGTCACCTGCTCCATCACTTGGGGCTCCCCTCAAAGGCATGCAGCTTGGGCAGATAACTCAGGAACTGCATATGAGCCCCATGCAATGGAGCCAGGCAGATCCTGTGCCCCTGTCAGCCTGGGCTTCATGCTCCTGCTGCCCTACCCTGGGTCCCCACTGACCCTGGACCTGGCACATTGGGGTGGGCCCTGCTCTCCTGCCCAGCTGACACTTTGCTTCTGCCAGCATTGCTGCCACCACCCTCCACCCACCACTGCCACCACCACCACTTACCCTGCCCAATTACCCTACCCACCCACCACCACTGCCGTCCTTCCCATGCCACTTTGAAACAGCCTCCAAACAAAAAGAGGGCAATTGAAACATTTTGAAAGTTTTAAAATGTTTTGAGTTTCAAAGCTGAAGCTGCGTTTGCTGGCACAGAAAAAGAAAAGAAGGAGAGGAAAGGGGAAGGGGGGAAGGACTGCTCTGATATTGACTGTGTAGCTGGTCAGTGACTGTGATCCTTCCTTGAGATCCCTTCCAATCCCAGTGCTCTGGGGGGGGGGGCCACTGAGACCCTCAGTGCTGGTGATACCCTCTTTAGCCAGGTGATCCCTGTAGTGAGGGAACTGGAGAACTAAATGGAGAAGTTCCAGGGGATCGATGTTCCTGGCTGGGGCAAGCCGCTATCACCAGACATGCAGGCACTGGTGAGGTGGCTGAAGGAGGGCATCAGGAAATGGCTTGATCCCTTGTGGTCCTGTACGATCCACATGCTGGATGCCATGTGTGACCCGAGGATGAAAGGGAGCATATGCACCAGTCAAAGCCAGAATCAGTGGACACAGGTGCTGGTGAAGAGGGTCAGAGAGGCAGAAGGGCGGAGGCGGGGGGAAGTGGAAGAGGGGGATCCACTGTCCCATGCCAGCATACCATCCACCAACCAATCTCCTCCTCCACCACAGGTGCTGCCAATGTCAGCCATGGGCATGGCTTCTATCATGTGGTTGGAGGAACCAGACACCACCATCAGGCAGGTAGCACTCTGACCTTGGTGGTTGCTTATTTTGCCAAGGACATGGAGTCACTGCTGTGTGGCCCCTATACCTACTGGGCAAGTGGCAGACAGATGTGGCCAGATCCAGCCATGGTTTCCCAGGAACACCTGTCCTGTCCACCAACCAGTGTTCTGAGCAAGATGGTGTTCAGCTTTGCTGGTGAGGTAGTGACACCTCACCTCACCTCCTTGGTTCCTGGTTTGGTGGAACAGCTAGTATTCCTCAAGGTGAACCTCCTGCTACTGGGCTTCCCCAAGCTCCAAGTGCAGACAGAGTGAGTGCCACCCTTATCACTCCATCTGCACCTATTTCCTTTTTTCATTTTTTAAAAACCATATAATGCCCTGCTTTCAGAGCTGGAGGTGGCACTTATTGCATCATCAGCCAGCAGGAGAACATGTACCTGCTTAGCTTCCATGCCACGGTGAACTTGGAGGTATGGGCTGGGGCTATGAGGAAGGAGGAGACCCCAGGTCATGGGCATGACCATTAAAACTGCACTCTGCCAGGGTTGGGAGTCCTGATGGGACTGACAGTGGTGCAGCAGCCCCAGGAAATGCCAGGACCAAGGATCACCCTGATGAAAGGTGGGTAGGAGGTGCCATAACCTCCAGCGACCATATGCACACATACAGTCCTGGATGGGTAAAGCCCAGACCCCTCATGTCTTTGGCAGGCCTGACACTTGCTGGTTGCAGTGGATTTGTGAAGTTCCAGGCAAGCTCAGCTTAGCTACCCGGCATACTAGCTTTTGGATTGAAAAGCCCTTTGTCAGGCTGAGGAAGCACCTGCAGTTGGTGTGTATCCTATTCTTGGATGGAAGGAATAGTAAAGAAGCTAGAGGCTGGCATGCAATGGAGGCAAGAAAGCCAGTCAGTGAAAATGGAAATGGAGGCATCAGAGGGTGAGACAGGTTGGGGTAGGGGGAAGGGGGGTGTAGCAGGCAAAAGTAGAGAGATACCTGGGGAGTCAGATGTCCTCCAGTTTGGCCCAACACCCCTAGCACCTGTTCTCAGGCAGCTGACTGGAAGAAGGCACACCTAATCCCCAGGCTGGGGATGGCAGGGAGTTCTCTGGCAGATGCTAGAGAAGAATCTCCTGCAGGAAAGGAAAGAAAGGTTCTGTGACAGTTTGGCTGCCTGAGATGCTAGTGCTACTGTGCTGCTTACTTACCTGTTGTTATTTAAGGTAGTGGACCTGTTGAAGCTGTAGGGGAGGAGGAGCCCTCATTGGGGCATACTACTGCGTTATGTAGAGGCCTCAGCGCCAGTGAGGGCACGCCTTACCACACACAGTAACACATATCATGAGTTTTGCTTGTCAGCAGCTTGAGGTGCTGTTTCCCAGAAAGCCCTGCACCTATCTCCTTGAAACCTGGCAGACTTCATGGCCCCAAAGGGGATACTATGCCAGCAGTTTTCACCCTGCTGCACCTTCACCCCCCCCCCCATGAGTTTTGCTTCTCAGCAGCTTGATGTGCAATTTCCCAGAAATCCCTGAACCTATCTCCTTGAAACTTGGCAGGTTTTATGGCCCTAACCGGGGCTGCTTCATTTTCTGCTGTTTTCATTCAAATCAAGCAAGACATGACAAAGTTATAGGCAATTTTGTGATCCCCACTATAGTTTATGGGCAAAACATTGAAACAGCATCAGAACAGTGAAAAAGTTTAGACGAAACAGAAGAGTGCTTGGAAACAAAACCAAACCTGAAATAAAACACTGTCCTACCGAAATGGCAAAATGGAAGTCAAAATGAAACATGCCGTTTTGCACAGCCCTAGTCTCTAGCACCCTCTCAATTATGATGACATTGTTTAGAACAATAGAGTGTTTAAGCTCTCCCAGGGAGGCATGTGTGGCAAAGGGAGCAGGTTTCCTCCCCACTCAGGAATGTATCTGTCTGGTAAAAAAGCATGACCACCCACCAGATTATTGTTCGAGGCTAAGTGACAACACTAAGGTCCACTAACAAGTCAGTGTCATGGTTAAAAGACACAACCATCTTTGGGTATTCGGTAGCAGAGGACGAGCTCTGTATGTGAACACCATGCAGAGGGAGCATGATCAAAGTGTGATCAGGGGGGTTGTACAAATCAGTGGCTACTCTGGAGACATGATTGCCTGGCCAGCAGCCGTGTTCTCTGGAACCTTCTTGTCACAAAGAGCCCTGATTGGCGGAGAAGGTGATAA
>JAGPOW010003182.1:29315305-29338262 GCA_030014935.1 Caiman crocodilus
GACATGATTGCCTGGCCAGCAGCCGTGTTCTCTGGAACCTTCTTGTCACAAAGAGCCCTGATTGGCGGAGAAGGTGATAAAAGGGCAAGCTCCCCTCAGTGCAGCGTTCCTCACGTGCACGAATAGGCAGACTGATCACCTGCTTAGCCGAGTGAACCCCTAGGACGCTGTAGAACAAAAATTCCACTAGCTATGTATATAGAGCTCATTCCGTCTACAACTGTGACTAGTGTACCCATTGCGTTGCGGTTGTATTTTCGTTCGACTGACGACTGTTTGTATTCCTGTCAGCATCACGTTGAGTTTGTTCTTGTGAGTAAAGTTTCAACTTTGTTTATTCACTTTGTGTCTGAGTCCATACCTACGTGCTACCGTGACCTGCCGTCATGCAGGTTGGTTTACCACCTGGTGCTGTTACACATCCTACTTGTAGCATGGCGACTACTTGTTGGGACAGTATCCAGCTCAGGTTACAACTCAGGGTTACCTGAAGCAGATGGGGCAGGGGTGCCTGCCTCTGCAGTGACCATGGTAACCAAATTGTCAGATACTGATAGCCGAATTTGGGGAGAGACAGAGGTGGGATTCTGCACATAGTGTAAGATAACAGACCATTCCATGATGGTTGTATGAGAAAAAAACATGCTACTTTTCTAATTCAAGGCATATAAATTCATTATAGCATTCTGATGTCCTAACACTTAAAAGAATATTGAGGTAGAGACACAGATTTTGTAATGCTTCTGCTATTTCAACATAATATTTCAATGTTAAAATATTACAATGTAGAAACAAGATCAAGAAGTGGCCTTGTTCTTCCCCAATGAATGCAATGAAGCAGACAAGTATATCATCAGCTGTCAGATACTCAGGCACCTGCTGCATTCAATCTGTAGTTCTGATGGCTTTCAAATGCTTTCCTGTCTCAATGCAGTGATTAATGCATGTGGTTATACAATTCAGGGTTTTGTTGACAAAAAATGGAGAAAGCAGGTTGCTATTCTGGTTTTATTTCTTCTGAATCTGAATATAAATAACTGTTAATTCTTTCCATTTATGACTGTTAATTAAAGTGTCTGGACTTTTTGAGCCTGGTTCCCTATTATATGCATGAGTTTAAAGGTAGTGTGATTCCATTTACTTCAGTGGATTTATTCCTGATTTATAACTGAATTGGCCTCTGTTGGACACCCGCAACATGAATAAGGAACTTACTTATGTTGCTGTACTGGTCTGTAGTTGATATAATACCACTGTAACTAAACACTGAAGAATTTCCCTTCTGTACAGAAAATTCTCACAAGGCTACTTCAACAGACTCAGGGGAAAGACATTTTTCTAAGGTGAAAACATTTTGTGTCCAGAGCACAGCAGTAGTGCAGATATACCCGATTGTTAGAGCAACCATCAGCATCTGAATGCAGAGCAGACACTGAGACTGTTCTAACTCTGCTGGAGAGGAGAGGGTGAAGTAACTCTAGACAACCTTGGAAATGAAGAGGAACAAAGGTAGCTTGAAGCTTCCTACCCTCAGACCTGGAACCTAACTTAGGTTGAGTGCCCGAGTTATCATGATACTCAATCTTTACTTGGCTGGATTCCTATGGACTCTTACTAACAGCCTACAGTGGGGCAATATCTGACTAAGGATTTGGTCCTAAGTGAATGAAAAACTTGCAGCAATATTTGTTTTCTAAGCATGTCCCATTATGCCTTTTTTTCCAGTTTACTATGAAATAACGCTATTTTTACCACACTTGAAACTGATGAAATAACCTGCTAGGAAACCATTCCCTCTACTTTAACTTGCCAGAGTGGAGACTTTACTTTTCCAAGAAAATTGTATTGGTATAAGAATTCAATGAAAAATATTATAAAGATTAATCAGAATGGAGCATTGACATTTTTTGACTCTGCAAGGGGTTTCACTGTGTTGTAAAGGCTCATTATAAGGAGATATCTGTCATTCTAATTTTAATATTTTTCAGGTTTATTTTATTTACCTATTCAGTATATAATAATTAATCAACACACTGTAAAACAACAAGCATGTGATAGTGTTTAATAGTTGAATAAATCTCTTATAGGCATGTGAATGTAAAGTGGTAACATCCTTTTAGATGTATTACAAATTAAACTGTCACTAGCCCAAATTTTCTCTGGGCAACTTAAAGTTTAGAAGACTGTTAAAAAAGGCTACAAACATGAGTATCTAAGATATTTATAACTATTTAATGTAAGGTTTGTGGCATGATTTCAGAAAGGAGAAGTTCTGATAACGTTCAGGAAATGCAGAAATGTATTTTAAAATGGAAATCTTATCACAAAAATATAATTACATTCCATCTTAATTTCAATGCACAACGCAATGGGAAGTGCAAGAGGATACCAACCTGCCTAGACAACAATATCTTCAAGGAATTAAAATTCATAAAGGAATCCTATAAAAAGGGAAATAATACAAAAGTATTGAATGGGCATGCAGGAAGAAAATTAGGAAAGCCAGGATACAATTTGAGATGCAGCTGGCAAAGGACATAAAAAACAATAAAAAAGGGATTCTGTAGGTATAGCAACAATAAGTGGAAGACCAGACATTCTGGTCTAGGTCCCTGATGGAATATAGAAGGCAATCAAGTCACAGACTGTTCAGAGAGGCCAAAATATTTAATACCTTTTTACTTCAGTTTTCACAAATAGGGGCAGCTAACAACTGTTGAGTGCAGTTGGCAGCAGAGATAGGAAAGGAGACAAACAGTCTAGAGTGTGGCATAACAAGTTAGGGATTACTGAGAGAAGCAAGATGTTTTCAAGTTGGCAGGGCCAAATGAGTTGCGCTCAAGAGTATTGAAGAAATTGTCTGAGCTAATTTTGGAGCCATTGGCTATTCTTTTTGAGAACTCATGGAGGTCAGGTGAGGTCCCAGGTGACTAAACAAAAGACAACGATAGTGCTTACCTTTAAGAAGGGGAAGAAGAAGGATTGAGGGAACTACAGGCCAATCAACCTGATGTTCATACCTAATAAAATCATGGTGCAAGTCTTTAAGAAATCCATTGTGAAGCACCTAGAGGGGAACAAAGTGATCAGAAATGGTCAGCAGGGATTCATCAAGAGCAAATCATGCTTGATCAATCTGATTTCCTTCAATAATACACTGACAGGCTCTATGGATAAGAGGAGAGCAACAGATGTAGTATATCTAATTTTATCTAGTGTTTTGACACTACCTCCCATGACAGTCTCATTAACAAACTAAGGGAATACAGATTAAATGAAAATACAGTAAGTCAGATGCATAACTAATTAGATCATTATACTCAGCAAGTAGCCATCAATGGCTCAATGTCTAGTTGGGTGCACATATCAAGTGGAGTTCCCCAGGGGTCTGCCCTGGGTTCGGTATTGTTCAACATCTTCGTTAATTATTTGAATGGGATTGAGTGCACACTTAACAAATTTTCAGATGACACCAAATTGGGTGGAATTATGGACACTCCAGAGGGCATGGCTAGGATCCAAAATGACCTGGATAGACTTGAGAAATTGTTCACAATCAACCAGATGAGGTTCAACAAGGACTAATGTGAAGTCCTGTATTTGGGACAGGTAACTGCATGCACAAACATAGAATGGGGAATGACTGACTGTAACAAAGCCAGGGACTCTCTGGTACTTTAAGAGAAAAAGGGCCCAGGAGGAGCTTCAGGTGGGGGAGAGACTGTGAGAGAGAAGGCTGCAGGAGAGCTGACCCAGGGAAGCAGGAACTATGAGTGCTTACTCTTACTGCATGATAGGACAATTCCTGCATCAGCAGTAGGAAGCCTATTGCAGTGCTAGTTGCTCCACAGTAGGACTGTTGGCTGGAGCACTTCAGGGAAGACAACTACTGCTGCAGGTGGGCTTCCCTGGAGATCAGATAGTGAGCCACCTGCAGCCAACCCTGTGGAGTCATCTGATGGCAAAGGGACAGGGCCTCTGAGAAATATATTCCAGGGCCAGAGCCAGAAAAGGCAGTATGACCCTGGATGCTCCAGAAGAAAGAGCTCCTGACCTGAAAGCTGCAAAGGAGAGAGGCCTGGTTGACAGCAGAGCTGCCTGGAGAAGAGTTATCAAGGTGTTGGTGGTTTAAAGGGAGAATACAGCCCCTCAAGTAGGAAGAAGCCTTGGCTTAGGTTTGAACCAAGTGTGGAACTAGTTTGTGTTATAGACAGGGAGCTTATCTTATGGTTAGAGTTTCTGCTATCAGTTTGGGTGAGAATGTGAAGGGTGATTTTTGGAGGCCCTTTTAGTGTCCTAGGGGCTCACGACTGTCTTGAGCCCTTTTGGGGGCAGGTTGAAGGCAGAACGAGCCAGCCAGAGCCCAGAGCAGGGCAGAGCATTGGGCCGGAGGCCTAATGAAAGCCAAACCAGGCTAAGTGTATGAGGAGGGCCAGGACAGGGCTGGAATCCAAAAGCCAGGTCTGGTGCAGTGGGCCCAGACTATGGGAACCAGCCAAGAAAAAACGTGGGCTGAGGCCAGGAAGACCGAGTCTCAACAAGTGTATATAGGCCAAGGGTGGTCTGGTGTTGCGTTAAGACCAGGTACCCCTGAGACATGTAATTAGCCCATGAACAAGTGGGTGAGACCAGGCTTGGAAAGCTATGGAGCAGCCTCCCTTCCTTTGAAAAACTAGAACATCAAGACATGGTGGGCGAGCAAAGGGGGGAGTTCCCCAATAAGGCAGACTAAGATAGGAAAGAATGGCTGCCAGGGGGCATCACAGCTACCCTCTGGGATGAATGTCCTGGTTACACTGATTAGATTGCAGTACTGCAGAGAAGGACCTGGAGTTTACAGCTGTTACATGCTGAATATGATCTAGCAGTGTGCTCTTGCGAAACAAAGCCAAAATCACACTGGGTTGTATTAACAGGACTGTCACTTGTAAATCAAGGGAAGTGATTATTCTGTAAGGCCACTACAGCACTAGTAAGGCCTCACCTGGAGTACTGTGTCTAGTTTTGAGCGACACACTTCAAGAAGAATGTGGACAGAATGGAGAGAGCAACAAAAATGATCAGGGGCCTGGGAGACAAGACTTACAAGGAAAGGCTGAAAGAACTAGGGGTGATTTAGCCTGGAGAAGAGAAGACTGAATGGGGATTTGATAACAGCCCTCACAAACCTAAAGGGTGATTATCAGGGATCTGGGTTTTCTGTTTGCCACAGAAAAACAATAAAAGCAGATTTTTTTCATTTTAAGAAGAAAAACCTGGATTTTCTCCTTTAAAGGGTGGGAAATGGCAGGTTTCCCTTTGCAAGCTGGCACAGTTACAGCCTGCAAGGGGCTGAGGGAAGCAGGAGAAGGGTGATCAGGCAGGGGACACCACATGCATGTAGCCGTGCAGCAGGGCTTGGTGCATGGGGAGTTGTCAGTGGGGAGCGAGAGGCACTAGCAGGGCCCAGGGGACTGTGGGTCAGGAGTGAGAGGCACCAACAAGGGTGGGGGGCTGTGGGTTGGGAGTGAGGGGCACCATGATTGCTGGGGTGGTATGGGTCAGGAGGGAGCTGTGCATCAGGAGTGAGGGACACCAGCAGGGGTGGGGGCCTGTGGGTCAGGAGTGAGGGGTCATGGCTTGGGCAGGGTACCAAGATATCAGGGCTTCTCAGCACCACAAATCAGTGCTGGGGGGACAGCTGCAGCTGAACCTGTATCCTGGTGAGCAATGGGGGCAGGGGAACTCTGATTTTCTATAATTAAATACCCAAAGTCAAATACCAAAATGTATACGCATTTAGCATTTTTTTTAAATAGTGATTGAGGCACTAGTAGGCTTCCAAATTGCTTAAAAATTGTAAATATATCAATAAAACATTTAACTGATATATATATATATAGAGAGAGAGAGAGAGAGAGAGTGGTGGTTCATTTTAATCAAGGAAAAAACATGGATTTGGGGTTTTTTAATCAGAGAATTTGCAGTTCTTATCATAGGCAGACAAGGTTTCAAAATTCAAAAACCTTGCTTAATAACTATTCTCCAGCCTTTTGGGTTGGTCTAATAAAAGATATCAAATTCACCCAAGGAATCTTGTCTGCCTATGTCCTTAGACCAACATGGCTACAACCTACACCCCTGCAGTTCTTATCATAGAATTTGTGGTTTTTAAACAGAGAAAACCAGGTTTCCTGGTGATTTATAGAGAAGATGGAGATGAACTTTTCTCTGTGGATGTAGGGGACAGGAGTAGGAACAACAGACTCAGGCTGCAGCAAGGGAAATTTAGGATGAAGATTAGGAGGAACTGCATAGTCTGGAGATTAGGAGGAACTTCTCTGGGTAGTTTATTCCAATGCCTGACCACCAGGCATTGGAATAAACTACCCAGAGAAGTTGTGGAATCTCCATCTTTGGGAACTTTTAAAGGCAGGTTGGATAGAGACTTGGCTGGGATGATTTGGCTGGAATAATCCTGCCTTGAGCAGGAGGCTGGATTAAATGATTTTATGAGGTTAGGCTATAGGCAATGCTGGTGCCCACCCTGAGAATGTGCACTCCAGCTGGTAGTGGGCATGGAGAGTGCTGGTGCCCCCCTGAAATTGGCTTTGCTGGCAGGATGCACTTGGCAACTGGCTGCTGGGGGGCCCCCTTCCCCCCAGTCCCTGTGATTGGCTGCTGGGAGACCCCCCCCCACGGTCACTGCGATTGGCTGCTGGGGGACCCCCACCATTTGTGCCCCACTGGTGCCCCCCCAGTTGCCCATGGGTCAGGCCTTCCAGCCCTACTTTCCTATGATCCTATGAAGACTCTTAGGCTCTGCCAACACAGATGAGTAAGAGTTTTGTATTTCCCTACAGATATTTATATTCTAAAAATAGCCATGTTCTCAGTTTAGCAGCATAAAACCTCAAGGTGGGGGTGAAGAGAAGGATCATAAAAGGTACATGGCTAGGTGGTAAAAGAAGGAACAGAACAGACAGTATTAGGATGAAAATTATGAGTGTATCAGATATTCTGAATGGTTAAGTTACTTCACTTAATTGATAAAACTGTTAAAAGTTTGACAGAGCTATGATTTAGCTGGAGCAAGGTTAAAGATCAAGAAAAAAGAAATGGCCTGGCTTATCAGAAAAGCTGAGGTATTGTGGTTGGAGTTACAGAACTTAGAATCCACAGATAAAATAGACTCCTATAAGCTGTCCTAACTTCTACTGCCCCCACCTCAGTTCTGTCAGAATTGGACAAAGATTAATTTATCTTCTTTTATTAGAACCTTGCCTAATGTCAGGGAATCTCCTATTTTGGTAACAGTAGCAATGAGGCTAGCTTTACAGTTTTTTATTTTTTGATTTAACTGAGTATTGATTTAGTATCGATTTGCTTTTAATAGGTTAATCATTTTTCCCCTGTGCTCTGGACTCATAGGGCCAGATTCCATTTCCTTCTGTTGGGGAATCTGCCAAGGTCCTGCAGCTATCCTAAATGGTTTCTATGCCACACCCCCTTCTAGCCCAAGGGACATACACAAAGCAAAAGGGAATTGCTAGCATACAAGAAAGCCATGGTTGTTACTGGAACTTGCATAGCCAGTCCAGCTGTTTGAGGATCAAAGTATAAACTTGTCTTGCAGCCACCTTGAAAGCTGCCTCAGAAGCACAAAGGCTGAGCTCAGGATCTGACCCGTAGTCTTGCACTCTGGCTAGAACTGCCTTCAGTTAATGTGAGTCCACTTCACCTTTTTTTTTTAATGGGTACTAGCCAAGCAGAGTGATCTTTGCTGACCGGATAACACTGAAAACAAATTTTAAGTTTCAGAAGAAGGTAGCTATGGGTGTGTCTACATGTTGCCATGTGACGACCTTGCTACAGTGCCATGCTTCAGTACTGCCTTTTGAAAGTACTATCCGGTACCCCAGGATCCCACTATTCAGGTAAGGGTGCATGTAGTGTTGCGCCCAGGGTTACACATAACTACTTCTTCCTCATGAAAAATTCTTTACTGTGCCCTGGTGGTAATTCAGTAACACTTGGAATAGGTTAGATGAAACCACTTTTCTGCTAATCAGAAAGAAATGCATATTCACAGAAGCAAAAGCAGTGCTTTTGAAAACAGACGTACTAGTCTGTTAGACTAGTCTGCTAGGCTAGTCACACCAGCAAATGTATTTGGCAACCCTCTTTTGGGGGTGAGTTTCCAAGTAAAGGAGTCCCATTCCAATGAGCATTCTTTGGCTTTTAGATAGAAAATACTGACTTGTTTAAAGAAACAAACGAACCAATAAAAATAATCCATGGTTGGATATTGTTTGTCCCTTTTGATTCTTGTCCACTTGACATTTACCCACTAAAATTGTTCGTGGTGTAATTTTTCTTAGTTTAATATGGCTAAGTAACGTAATTTACCATGTAAAAAGCTCTAAAGGGCGCATCAGAACAATTTTACCCTCATGCCCTTTCAGTCCTACCTTACTGCCAGGTAGGGCTTTAAGACAAGAAATGCCCAACTGCAGTACTTCTGCCACTCTCTTTTCCTAGGTGCAACTTGCACCGGGTGCTTGGGGGCTGGGGTGAGAAATCTTTCCATGCAAAGTTGCACCCAAGTGTGCCCTAGCCTGGTGCCCCTCACTTTCCCTAATTGCAAGTTGCATGGGGTGCTGAGGGCTTTTGGTGCCAAACCTTTCCATGCAAAAGCTCTGCAGGGCTCCTCAAGTGTATGCAAGTGTAGCTTGGGTACGCCCAAGGGTGTGCCCTGATCCCAATCACAGGAGAGTGTGAGAGGTGAGGATGCTGTGGGAGGGTTCATCATCACTGATGCATGGTTCCCTCCTTCCTCCATAGAGCTAGACTCTAGACAGGTTCTTAACTATTTACAATAACATATAAAATAGAAATAAAATTAAATATCGTATACATATATTTACACAGTGACCAATAACCAAGGTCAAAACCTAAATAATACTATGGGAAAATTACTCCCAACCACAATTTCCAGGGAAAACAATATATACACAATAAACCCACAGCTTCCTCACCCCACAGTGGGGAACCCATACTTAATTAAAGGTCACGCCAAGTATAACAGAGACAATGTGATTTTACCCCTACAAAGCAACAGTCCATCTTTTTTTTATGAAGACAGGCATCAAATGGACCCCTACCCAGTTAGGGGACCTAGCAATCAAAGAAACCAACAGGGTGCTTTTCAGAAATTATTCTGTCCTATGATAGCACTATTTACCCATTGCAATAAAACAATTTCAGCAGCATCAACACAATACAACATTTCAATTACAAAATATAAGGTGCAGACATAATCAATAACAACTATTTCAAAATATAGTCCTTGACCCATGCCAAGAGATAGTCTTTCTTTCAGTGGGATCTTTTAGGGCCCTCCTATGCTTTACCACTTGTAGACCAATGGCATCCCAGGTCTCTCTCACGTGCGTGTGTGCGTGCGCACGCACACACCCCCCCCCCTCTGTTTCACGCAGGCAAAAAATGAGTGCTTAAAATGCTCAGTTTTCTTGCTGCAGAGAGAATATTTGTTTTTGTTTCTTTGGGTAAAATCTAAAAAAAGGTTTTTCCCTTAAAGTCAAGACCAAGATTACATGCAGGTTGGAACAGTGTTAAAAGTAAACTTTGTGATATAATATTATTTTTTTCACAAATAAAAAAGTTTTTCAGCCAGTTTTTCACTACCAAGGGCATCCCAGCTTCCCTACTCCATGGTGGGTGCCTGCTCGGCACCCTCAAGGCCTTTAGCTTTGGGCCACTCTTCACCATGGCACTCCGGGTCCTATACCATGACGCCTCCGGCCTGCTCAAGGTGAATGGCGTGCTGTGCTCCTCATTTCCCGTGCGTTGCAGAATACGCCAGGGATGCCCCCTCTCAGGCATGCAGTACGCCCTGGCCATCAAACCGCTGCTGCACGCTTTGCGATGTCGCCTGACCAGCCTAGCCCTGCCACTGGCACCAGGCCCCACCACTGGCCCCCCGATCTGGGAGATGGCATATGTGGACGATGTGACCGTCTTCCTGGGCAGCTAGGAAGATGTGCATACTGATGAGCTCACCGTGTCAACCCGCATCAACTGGGGCAAGAGCGACACCTTCCTGCTTAGGACGTGGGCCAGCACACCACCTCCGGACCTGCCACGAAGCCTCACCTGGCACCAGGAAGGCCTCAAAGCCCTGGGAGTGTTCCTGGGGCCGCTGGCCTTTGTGGCCCGCCTTCTCTTACCATGGCCAGGTCCTCGCCATCAACAACCTGGCAGCGGCAACCCTGTGGCACTGCTGCACAGTGCTGGACCCTCCACTGGGGCTACTGGAGAGACAGCAGTGGCTCCTGGTGGACTTCCTGTGGGATGGATGCCACTGGCTCCCACGAGTTGCCCTCTACTGCCCACCAGCAAGAGGGGCCAGGGCCTGATCAACCCAGCCAGCAGGATGGTTTCCTATTGGCTGCAGGCCCTCCAGTGGCTCCTGTACACCGAGGGCTACCTCCCATGGCGGCAGCTGGTGTACTGATTCCTGCAGCAAGTGGGGGGCCTCGGCTTTGTCTGGGAGCTATTTCTGCTGGACCTCAGTTTCCTGAACGGGGTGATCCTTCCCCTGTTCTACCACAGCATGGTGAGGGCCTGGCAGACAGCCTTCCATCTGTCCCCAGGCCAGGCACCTGCAGTTCCCACAACTGCTTCAGGAGCCCCTGGTCTACAATCCAGCCCTGCAGCATGTCGTGCCTAGCTTGGCCTCCACCAGCCTCATGGCAGCTCTCATCGAGGCGCACACCACCCACCTGGGGCACCTCCTGGACCCTGCTTGGCTGAACTGGCTGTCATCCGAAGTCCTGGCTGCCTGGCTGGTGCTGCACTCCATCTGTACCGCAGGCCAGCTTCTGTGGGCTGTTAGGGCTGCCCTCCCGATGGAAGCAGTGACCGCCCTGGAAGGCTATTTCCAGGCTAATGCCGCACATGACACCTTCCCACCCCTGCTTGTCATCTCAGCCAGGTCAGGTTGCTTGGGGTTCGCCACCTCTGGGTCCACCACCTTGGCTGAGGCAGGGGTGGTGTGTTGGCCGAGTGGCTCAACACACTGCTCAGGCTCCCTGTGCCCCCCAGCAGCAATACAGGCTGTCCTTTTGGCACCCTGCCCCGCAAGGGACTCTACGCGTGGGTGGTGCACACCCAGCACGCCCAGGTGCTGGCCAGCTGCCCTGACACTGTGTGGCGGTGGCACCTGGTGCGGCCTGGGACCCCAGCATGGTGCAAGCTGTATAAGGCGCCCACCGCCAAGAAAACTGGTGACCCGCAATGGCAACTACTGCACAGCATCCTGGCCACTGGTGCCTTTGTGCGCCACCTGGACCCAGTAGACTCAGCGGCCTGCCCTTTCTGCCCGGGGGCGATGGACAAGGACATTTTGCACGCTTTCCTCAACTTCCCCCGGCTGCAGCAGCTCTTTGCCACCCTGGAAGCGCTGCTTTGGGCACTGAACCAGGAATTCTCAGAGGATGTCTACATCAACTCCTTCCCGTACGGGGCAACTGAGCAGGCCGCGGTCTGCCTGGCCAACTTCCTGCTGGGCCAGGCCAAGATGGCCACCCTGAAGAGCCAGCAAAACCGGCTCACTGGGACCAGGATGGTCAATGCCCTGCAGCTCTTCCACCTGATAGTGCGGGCCCACCTCTTGCTCAAGTTCGAGCATGCTGTCCTCCAGCGGATGGTGACCACCTTTGAGGAACACTGGGCCCCTGAGGGGGCACTGTACTGAGTTGAGGCAGGATGCCTGCTCCTTGCCTTGTGACACCACCAGCTGCTTAAGGTGAAGAGACGCGTCCAGTGGGCCGAGACCTCAGACTTTGTTCATATGGGCCGACCCCTGATGCCCCCATTGGTGTCTGGAACTGTAAATATGTAAATAGTCCTTTTGTTCATTGTGGTTTGTGTTTTTTAGTCTAGAGTGTATAGGCAGGCCTTTCAGGCCAAGAGCCCAGGCCTTGTCCATGAGGCCCAGATCTTCGGGCCAACTTGTACATACTCTTTACTGGCCCCGATTTGTCACCCTACCTGGAATAAATGCCTCTTAAAAATCAAAGTCTTTCTTTCTTTCAAGATGGCCACAAACAGGTGAAGCCCTTCTGAGCTGCTGCAGCTCAGGTGCCTTCTGCACGTTCCCCCGCACTCCCTGCCACCCCGTTCCTCTCCCAACCCCCCCAAATCTTGCCTCTCCCCAGCCTGTGCTTGGGGACCCCCTCCCTACCCCTTCCCCCACTTTCTGAGCACTTTTCCCCTGGGGTCTGGCAGCCTCGTTTGCCTCTGCCTGAGCTCTCCCTTTGATTCCTGCTGCCTCCCTCCCCCAGAGCCCCTTACCTTGGTCTCTGCCATCTCCACCTGACTTAGGGCTTGCCTTCAGCTCCTGAAGGGTCGCTCTGCCCCCACCCCCACCCCCCAGGCCAATTTTGGGCCTGTTTTAGCCCCCTCCCACTCCCAGTCCCCACCTCAGCCTGAGGCTTTTTTTTTAGCTCTCCCTCTTGTGGGAGAGTTAACCCTCCCCTGCCCAGAACAGCTGCCTGCAGCCAGGGCACTTGGCATGGAGATGTCTCTGCGGACCTTCCCCTCAGCCACGGCCTGCAGGTGCACACCCCTCTCCATGTCAGGGTGGAGGACTGCACCAGAGCTCTGGTGGACCTGCTGGGATGCCGGAGCATCTGGTACACCTCCTGGGTAAATTCAGTGCCCATCATATATTTGAGTTCTCCCAGCCTGGTGAGTTAGGTGTGTGCAGCACAGCTGGAAGTCTCAGGAGTCCACCACTTGGTTACACCCCTGGAGACCCTGGCAGTGCAGGTGGTGGCCTCCAACGTTCCCCTGCACCTGCCAGACTGGGACCTCACCAACACGCTCAAGTGCTATGGTGTCGTCACCAGCCTCTGGTGCAAGCTGGCCATGGGGAGTAGGGACCCCAAGCTGAGACGCGTCTGTCATATTGAATGTAATAGTTTGAATGTTTGTAATAGCTGCCCATTAGCCAGTTTAGAAAAAGACAAGATTCATCTTTTTATCTAGGCCATTGTTTTGGCCTATGTGCAGAAGGTCCGGGCTTTGCTCAAAGTCTTAACTCTTGAATTTTATCTTTAGAGGCCTTTAACAAAGTTAACCTAAAAATGACCCTTAAGCAAACATCTCACATTTTGAGAAATCAAACCCTAGGAGCCTTCAAAAAAAGATTGGAAGAAAGGTCACTGCAGTGGTGTGGAAAATCCCCAAAGAACCTGAACCCAGCAGAAATGTGTTAAGAAAGATCTGAGCCCAAATTTGGGAGAAGTGACAGGTTTGGGTAGGAGGGGCCAAAGACGGCAACTCTCTCAATAAACGCTGTAACCTACTGTCCCAATTTGGAAGTAACCTCACTTGCAGAACAACGAAGGAAGAATTGCAAGCGTAGGCTGGATCAGACTGATCACCAGAACCACCCTCTCTGTGAACACGAATCTCTTAGATCACGCTGAACCCAAGCACCCAAAAGGGACTGAAGGAAGGGGACTTAGTCCTATCAGTATTAAGGCCAGCCCATTGAACTGTACTGCTGAGGCCAGCCCATTGAACCACACTACTGAGGCCAACCCATTAAATTGTACTACTGAGGAATGAAACCATATTTAGGTGTTTGGCTTCTCAGAATTCTAGGATTGTAAATATAGTAATAACTTTTCTGATTAAAATTATACAGTTAGTTGTAATTGTAATTGTTTTAAAGAAGTGTATTTAGAATATTGTTTCTAATATATGTAGTTATTGTGTTCTTAACGTTTGTGGTATTTCTTAAAGCTAAGCAGTGTTATATGCGTAGCAAAGAAATTTAAAATAAAATTGTGTTGTATGAATTAAGTGTGTAATCATTGTGAAATCATGCAAGTAGCTAAAAATTCCCCCAGCCAATGCATCAAAGGAATCAGTAAGTTGTGTGGGATTTTCTCTATTCCATAACCCACTAGAGACAAAATCCTGTCCTTTCAGAGGCAGTCATTCATGCTCCTCACGGGTGACACCCAGAAACTGCCTTCCTCCTTGACCTTTGTGTTGGATGGGAGGTCCTATGTGGTGTATTTCTCCCAGGGCAGGAATTCATGCCGCCACTGCAGTGGCAGCTCCCACTTAGCTGCCCAGTGCCCATCAGGGCCGTCAGCCGGGGCACTGACTGCTGCACCCACCCAAGAAGATGGTGCATCCACCTCTGATGTGGGACCCTCATCAAAGTGTGGGGTTGGGGGGATCTGCCAAGCTCCCCTCTGCCCCTGCTCCACCTGAGGGGCTCAACCCCTCTGGCACTGGCATGCCATCCCGGGGGGGGGGCCTGGGACATCCTCCCAGTTTCTCCTGCCCGTCATGGCTGATTCCCTGCCCGGTGGAGTGGCTGGGGAGTCCTTCCAGTCCCTTCCTGTCTGAGACCTCCCCTCCACCTCCCTCCACCCCTGCCTCAGCCAAGGTGGTGGACCCGGAGGTGGCGAACCCCAAGCAGCCTGGCCCTCCCCCTACAGTGGGGGGTGTTAGCTACTCCCCAAAAAGTCAAGAACAAGAGGCAAAAGGGAGAGTCTAAAGGAGGTCCTGCCCCTTTGGGGCCTGCCTCAGACAGCATCGGAGAAAAGGGTGTCCCAGAGATGTCTGACAACCTCCCTTCAGCCCCCAAGCTGTAGACTGTGCTGGAGGTGGCAGATCTCATCGATGCCTGGCAGGTCCTCCGCTCTGACATGTGACAATACACCTGGGCAAAGATGAGTGCCTGTGGGCTTGCCAGGGTGCACCTCAACCACCTCTAAATCGGCCAGCACCACCTGCCGTTGCTGTGCAACAGCCACATCATTCCATCAGGCCTCTCAGACCATGCCCTTGTCTGCCGTGATCTGAGCCTGCCTGGCAGAGCACACACACAGGCCCCTTACTGGTGCCTCAACGTCAGCCTGCTGCAGGACACCCATTTCAGGGACTGCTTTGTCCACCTCTGGAGGAGCTGGGAAGCAGTGCGAGCAGACTACTTCTCCTGGCACATGTGGTGGGACGTGAGGAAAATCCAGATCCGGGCATTCTGCCAGCAGTATTGCCAGCTGGCGGTGATGGAGCTCCGCCACCGCACCCAGGAGCTGGAGGAGGACGTGGCAGAGCTTGAAGCATCCCTGCTCTGCGTGGGCAACGACATGGCACTCTTTGAGAGCCTCCAATCCTGCAAGAAATGCCTGTGGGAGCTGGCAGAGGGTGCAGCCCATGGTGCACGGGTACTTGCCTGCTGCCAGAGGTTGGCAGAAGCTGAGACCCCAACCAGCTTCTTCTTCAGCCTGGAGAGGCGGCGGGCCATGGTGAAGACACTGGACCATCTCTAGACCCTGGAGGGACAGCTGCTCATGGACTCAGGCGAAGTGCAGGGGCATGCCGTTGCCTTCTACCACGACTTGTTTGTGTATGGCTTAATTTGTCTGGAGGCCACTCAGCTGCTGCGCCTCAGTGCTTCACAGGTCAAGGCCCCGGAGTGTGAACCCTCCCTGGCAGAGCTTATGGCTGCTGTGGGGGGGCTTGCCTCAAGCAGGGCCCTAAGCCCTGATGGACTGCCCATGGAATTTTACAAAGTTTTCTGGCCCCTCTTTGGGTCCAGCCTCTTCCGTGTCTTCTGTGAGACCCTCACCGATGGGACCCTGCTGACCAGCTGCTGCCAGGCAGTACTCACCTTGCTGCTCAAGAAGGGGGACCTCAGCTGCCTTAAGAACTGGCGGCCCATCTCCCTTTTGTGCAGCGGGATGGTCAACACCCTGCAGCTCTTCTGCCTGCTGGTGTGGGTCCACCTCTCGCTTGAATTCAAACATGCAGTCCTCTGGCGGATGGTGTCCACCTTTGAGGAACACTGGGCCTTCGAGGGGGGCACTGTACTGAGTTGAGGCAGGATGCCTGCTCCTTGCCCTGTGACACCACCAGCTGCTCAAGGTGCAGAGGTGTATCCAGTGAGGCAAGACCTCAGACTTTGTTCATGCGGGCCAACCCCTGAGGCTCCCCTGGGCATCCCCACTGGCAGAATTGTATATATAAAAATACTCCTTTTGTTCTTTGTTTCATAGTAGCTAGGGTCAGGAGGGACCTCAACAGAACTTGACCCCCTGCCACAGGCAGGAATGAATACTGGGTTCACAAGAACCCAGACATGTGATCATCCAACCTCCTCTTGAATTTGCCCAAGGTAGGGGTGAGGACCACATCCCTGGGAAGTTGGTTCCAGATTTTGGCCACCCTAACTGTAAAATATTGCCTTTAGTACCTGCTTGGCACCCCCAAGCTTTTTGGCTTTGGGCCTCTTTTCATCATGCACCGGGTCCTGTACCATGATGCCTCCAGGCTGCTCAAGGTGAACAGCATGCTGTGCTCCCCATTCCCAGTGCGTTGCAGCATATGCCAGGGCTGCCCCCTCTCAAACATGCTGTATGCCCTGGCCATCGAACTGCTGCTGCATGCTCTGCAATGTTGCTTGACTGGCTTAGCCCTGCCACTGGTACTGGGCCCGAACACCAGTACCCCAATCCGGCTGACAGTGTATGCGGACGATGTGACAGTCTTCCTGGGCAGCCAGGAGGATGTGCGGGCCCTGGTGGACTGTTAACACACCTATGAGCTTGTCACGTTTGCCTGCATCAACTGGGGGAAGAGTGACACACTCCTGCTCTGGACGTGGGCCCGCAAACCATCTCTGGACCTGCTGGGGGCCTCACCTGACATTGAGAAGACCTCAAAGCCCTGGGAGTGTTCCTGGGGCCACTGGCTTTTGCAGTGCACAACTGGGAAGACCTGACGAAGGGAGAGGAGGCCCTCCTGCAGCGCTGACCTGGGCGCTTGCCCACCCTCTCCTACCTCAGCTGGGTCCTCATCACCAACAACCTGGCGGCAGCTATCCTGTGGCACCGCTGTGCTGTGCTGGACCCTCCACTGGAGCTACTCAAGAGACTGCAGTGGCTCCTAGTGGACTTCCTCTGGGATGGATGTCACTGGCTCCTGCAAGCTGCCCTTTACCTGCCCACCAGTGAGGGGGGCCAGGGCCTGATCGACCTGGCCAGCAGGGTGTCTACCTACCACCTGCAAGCCCTCCAGTGGCTCCTGTATGCTGAGGGCCAACTCCCATGGCGGCAGCTGTTTTGCCGGTTCCTGCCCCGAGCAGGAGGCCTTGGCTTTGATCGGGAGCTCTTTATGCTGGACCTCACCTTCCTGAATGGGGCAGTCCTTCCCCCTTCTTCTGCAGCAGGGTGCAGGCCTGGTGGGCTGCCTTCCATCTCTGCCCCCAAGCCAGGTGCCTGCATTTCCCACAACTGCTTCAGGAGCCCCTGGTCCACAACCTGGCCCTGCAGCATTTTGTGCTGCTTTCATTGAGGTGCACACCACCTACCTGGGTCACTTCCTGAACCCTGCTCAGTTGGGCTGGCTGTCAGCTGCCCAGCTGGCACTGTGCTCCATCCACACTGCAGGCCAGCTTCTGCAGGCCATTACGGCCGCCCTCCTGCCGGAAGCAGTGACCGCCCTAGAAGGCTACTTCCAGGCTCACCAGGCCATCCCTAACGTGGATGCCATGGGTGATGCCTTCCCACCACTGCTGGTCATCCCAGCGGTGGCTAGTGAGCTGGCTGACCAGCCCAACACATTGCTTAGTCTCCCTGTGCCCCCCAGCAGCAATACGGGCTGCCCCTTTGGCACACTGCCCTGGTAGGGACTGTACGCATGGGTGGCACGCACCTGGCATACCCAGGTGCTGGCCAGCCGCCCTGACACCATGTGGCGGTGGCGCCTGGAGTGGCCTGGGACCCCAGCGTGACACACACTGTACAAGGCACCCACTGCCAAGAAGACCAGCGACCTCCAGTGGAGGTTGGTGCATGGCATCTTGGCCACTGGCACCTTTGTGTGCCACCTGGACCTGGTGGCCTCAGCAGCCTGCCCCTTCTGCCTGGGGGTGCTGGATGAGGATGTTTTCCGTGCCTTCCTTGACTGTCCCTGGCTGCAGTCACTTTTTGCCACCCTCGGAGTGCTGCTTCGGGCACTCAGCTGGGACTTCTCTGAGGACACCTACGTCTACTCCTTCCCGTACTGGGAGGCTGAGTGGGCTGCAGTCAGCCTGGCCAACTTCCTGCTGGGCCAGGCCAAGATGGCCACCCTGAAGAGCCAGCAAAACTAGCTCACTGGGACCAGGATGGACGATGCCCTGCAGCTCTTCTGCCTGCTGGTGTGGGCCTGCCTCTCACTTGAGTTCAAGCACACGGTCCTCCAGTGGACAGTGTCCACCTTTGAGGAACCCTGGGCAATTGAGGGGGCACTGTGCCAAATCAAGATGGGACACCTGCTTCTTGCCCTGTGATGCCATCAGCTGCTTACGGTATAGAGGTGCATCCAGTGAGCCAAGACCTTGGGCTTTGTCTATGTGGGCTGACTCCTGATGTCCTGAGGCCCCGCAAGGCATCCCCACTGGCAAGAACTGTATATATGTAAATACTTCTTTTGTTCTTTGTGGTTTTTTGTTTTTTTTGTCTAGAGTGTACAGGCAGGCTTGTAGGCCAGGAGTGCAGGCCTTGTCCTTGAGGCCCAGATCTTTGGGCCAACCTGTACATGACTTCTACTGCCCCCCCCATTTGTCACCCTCCCTGGAATAAACATTTCTTAAAAGTCAAAGTCTTTCTTTCTAAAAGTTAAATTATGTGACTAAATTAAACTATTTGTTTGTAAATATTTAAGTTTACTTATGTTAATAAATTTTTTTAAATACAATACAGTCTTCTGTGTGCTTGCTGGAACTGAAGAAAATGCAAAGAGGGATGAAAGAGGAGCAGGCAAATAATTATGGGGTGGCAGAATTGAATAGCAGTGGCTGAGGCTGGCAGCCAGTGGGAGTTTAGAGGAAAAAAAGTTTGGGTTCTTGGTGGAAAGAGGCTGAGGCTGGCTGGCTGGTCAGCTCACTGTGATTCATAGATTGTTAGGAGCTGGACGGGACCTTGCAGATCATCAGGTCCAGCCCCTCACTCTAGGCAGGAAGACAACTGGGGTTAAGTGACCCCAGCAAGGTGACTGTCCAATATCTTCTTGAAAACCTCCAGGGTAGGTGACTGCATCACCTCTGGAGGGAGTTTATTCCACTGTCTGGACACCCTGACTGTGAAGGAGTTTTTCCTGGTATTAATCTGGAAGCAGCCTTCCAGAAGTTTGTATCCATTGGTACTGATCTTCCCCAGGGGTGCTGTAACAGGGGGCCTTCTCGGGGCCAATTTGCTTTTGGCCCACCCACCTGTTTCTGGGCCAACTGCCTGCCTTCTCTCCTGTCACACCTTGCTGTTATCTAATTAATGATCTTAATTAGGCAGGAGGCCTAATTTTCTTGTCCCGATGCCAGGGAGCTCTATCTGTGGCTTCGTTCTTTCCCTACACTGCAGCCCATGCCTCACAGATCACATCCACTGAAGTTAATCTCACTGGCCCCACACAGGGCCCCAGAATCCTTCAGTTTGGACCCCAACTGGATCTCTCCACTCAGGTAGCCTACCCCACCCTCATTCAGGCTGCCTAGCTCCCTGAAACTATTTCCCCTTTGGCCACATAGGCCCTGGCTTTGCCTCCAAAGCTAGTTGGGAACCCCAGGTCCTCAGCTCTGGGCATCCCTCATGGTGGGCCCGTGGCCCTTTTGACTGTTCTGGTCCTGGCCTTAGCATTCACCAGTCAAGTGTACTATAAGTCAGGCTTCTGCATCTCCAGCCCACTCCCTCTCTTGGGTCCGCCCTCTGGACCCTACTAGTGGGTGACCCACCCAATTGTGGGAGCTGGGGTTAGGGCACCCTGACCCGCCTTTCACCAGGGTGGTAACTGGCCTGGCATTTCCTGGTGTATCCTGTGCCACTGGGAGCCCCACCAGGCCACCCACTCCTGGCAGGGTGCAGTTTTAGGTCATGCCCAGGACCAGGAGCCTCCTAGCCATCCCCTACAGCTCTTCCCTTACCTCCAGGACATTCTATGAAGTCTTGCAACCAGGCAATGTTACTGCCTGGCCTGCCAGCAGGGAACTAATCTGTTTATATAGGCAGCCAGGGATCTAAAATGGCTGCTGCAATCAAGAATGTGCTGGCTGCTTGGCTGGGTTCTTAAAGTGACAGGCACAAACAGTGCCTTGCCACAGGTGGGCTAGTGAACAGTTGTTCATCAAGGTCCTGATTCACTCCTCTGATATAGTGGTAAGCCTCTATCAAGTCCCCTCTCAACCTTCTCTTTTTTAGGCTGAAGAGGTCCAGGTCCCTCTGCTTTTCCTTGTATGACTTGTCTTGTGGGATGGGCTAGCTGGTAGTGACTTAGTCCAGGGGTTTTGAAATGATAAAAGATGATTGGAGGGCTTGGGATTCCCTTTCCTCACCAATCAGGCCGCAGAGACTCATCCTCCATGTCCCCTAATTGGCACCTCCGGCCACCTGGAGAGGGATAAAAGGGGCAGCGTGCCTGACTCAGGGGAGACCAGTGAGAGACCACAAGGGAGGAGTTTCACAGAGATGGCAAAGAGCTGGGCCAGCGGGGTGGGAGCAGTTACCCCAAAAGAACCTGAAGGAGTGGGACCTGCAGGCAGCAGTTGGACCCTCAGCAGTGCAGTGTGTGGCCAGCAGGAGAGGCTCCCCACTGGGCTCCAGGATCCCCTACGAGAGGCTGCAGCCAGCAGGAAAGGCTCCCCAGCTCCAGCAAGGATCTGAGCAGCGAACTGAGAGGTTCCCAGCTCTGCTTCTGGCTTCTCCAATAAGAGGCCAGGAAGCTTGACATGAGGCAGGGGCTCCTGGAAGGTCTTGCAACTTGAAGTAACACTAGCATTGGTGGCTGTGTGGTAGAGTTTCTGCCTACCTTGTGGGAGATCTGAGATGAAGTCCCAGCTGTGGTGGATTAGGCTGTGTGAAGTGACAGGGAGAATTTTTGTTGCAGTGGAAAGGGATCATTGTGTTTTCACTCTTCCCCACACTCCCACTTCCAGGTACCTTGGCCCTATATTCCTTGTTATTTGATGTTTTGTATTTTGTGCCTTCTGCTGTTTGTGTTTTATATTTTGTTAAACCTGTATTTTGTCAACTGGATGAATATGTCTATGATTGTAAGTGTCTAACTTTTATTGAATCCTGCCTCCCTCGGGTGTTGTAGTGTCCCCTATACCCCCTGGTTTATACTGTTCTCTCATTTAAAGGTATATGGTTAAGTCCCCAGTTAGTGATCTGGCTCTGCTTTATAGGGGGAGGTGGGTCCCTACACCTCCCACAGTGCTTGTGCACCTGCTCTGATCCCTTCATTGGAAAGGGGGTACCTCTTAGAGTACTGCCCAGGTTACACTTGCAAGTCCCTGATCATATGGGTGGCTCTTTTCTAGACCCTTTCAAGTTTTTCCATGTCCTTATTGAAGTGCAGCACCCAGAACTGGATGCAGTACTCCAGATTACCATTGGTTAGTGGTAGTCCATGTGGGAACCAACAATGCTTCTAGAGGCCGGCCGGAGGACATCATTGAAGACTTCAATGCTCTTGGAAGACAGCTCAAGGCATTTGGATTGCAGGTGGTGTTTTCTTCCATTCTGCTGGTGAGTCAACGGGGAAGGCGACATGAGGCCTGTATCGCAGCTGTAAACCAGCGCCCTGGGGGTTGGTGTTATGATGTGGGCTTTGGATTCTTCGATCATAGCCCACATTTCTCTATGCAGAGCATGCTGGCTGAGGATGGACTTCACCTAACGCCTAAAGGTAAGCGTTTCTTTTTTTCTAGGTTGGCTGATCTCATGCGGAGGGCTTTAAACTAGCTTCGCCAGGGGACGGGCCTGCCGGGAGAGGAGAGGACGCTCTGCCGCTGAGCCAGGTAAGTTGGGCTAGTGTATGTGGTTGTAGCTTGGGGGAGACAAGTGGAGAGGGAGAGGTGGCAGTGGGTAGCCTTAAATGCCTCTATACAAATGCTCGCAGCATGGGAGGCAAACAAGAGGAGCTGTCTCTCCTGGTGGCTGTGGAAGACCCAGATTTGGTTGGGCTCGCAGAAACCTGGTGGGATCTGACCCATGACTGGACTGTAGGCATCGATGGATATGCCCTTTTCAGGAATGACAGGATGGGGAAAAGAGGTGGAGGGTTGCGCTTTATGTCAAAGAGCATTTCTCTGCATTGAGCGTCAACTTGGGGGCAACTGAGGACCAGGTGGAATCGATTTGGGTCAGGCTGCAAGGAGGATGAGGGGAAAGGGACTTAATGGTGGGTGTCTGTTACAGACCACCCAACCAGAGGGAGGAGCTGGACCTCCAAATCGCTGGTCTGCTCAAGGAGGCGGCTAGGATGAGGGATGTCATTGTCATGGGTGATTTCAATTACCCGTACATCTGCTGGGAGGAGCAGTTGGCCAAGTCTGAGAGGTCCCGGAGGTTCCTGGCGGAGCTGCAGAACCTCCACTTGGTCCAGGAGGTGCATGGCCCCGCCAGGGGGGATGCGATGCTGGATCTGGTCCTGGCCTCGGGGGATGATCTGGTTAGAGGTCTCTAGGTACGTGACTCCCCCGGAGATAGTGATCATCGCCTGATAGAATTTGCTGTCCGGCGCAGTGTAGATAGAGGCTGGTTGAGAAGATGCTGCAGGACTGTAGGGTTGAGGACATGGACGTCCATGAAGGGTGGATGTTCCTTAAGGAGATGATCCTCCAAGCCCAAGGGGTGACCGTTCCTGCCCTATGCAAGAAGGGCAAAAGTGCCCGGAAGCCCCCGTGGCTTAATAGGGATATTCAGGGGACCCTGAGGACTAAGCAGGAGGCATACAACCTTTGGAAGAGAGGAGCAGTCTCCAAAGAGGAGTACTCCTCTTGTGCTCGGGTGTGCAGGAGGGCTATTAGGAAGGCCAAGGTGGGAGTAGAGCTTCGCCTGGTGACTAGGATCAAGGACAACAGGAAGTCCTTTTTCAAGTATGTGGGGAG
>JAGPOW010003182.1:29355025-29370285 GCA_030014935.1 Caiman crocodilus
GGGAAGGCGGAGATCTTCAATGGGTTCTTTGCCTTGGTCTTCCTGAGGGGGGACCAGGACATCCCTCCTGTTGGAAGCCTGTATTCCCCCTCGGGAATCGCTGCTAGGCCGGGGGTGAGGGTTAACCTAGTGGAAGGGCTTCTGGAAGGGCTGGATGTCTTTAAGTAGGCGGGTCCGGATGACCTACACCCAAGGGTGTTGAGGGAGCTGGCGGGGGTGATTGCTGTGCACAGCCCTGATGGTAGGGGGCCAGCTGCCAGGGCTATGGGGCCAGGGACCTAGGTCTGCAGTCCCCTGACTCCGGCAGGAGGAGGTGGGTGATACAGTAGAGTAGAGCCCAGTTCATTCACTGGAGACTCAGCTGGGAAGGGCTGGATTCCTGACACTGTGCGTACCCTGGGGGAACAGAGGGGACCCTTGTCCCCAGGGCAGGGGTGGGGGTGGGCTGCCTGCTGCAGGCTCAGGCTCCCACTCTGCTGCCCTCCCCTGGGTCCTCTGCAACCCAGAGGGTGCAACCCAGTGCTGCAGGGGACAGTAAGGCTATGCAGGGATCTCATTGCTGCTGTGAGCTCTGTGTTGCACTGGCGACATGTCCTTTGCACATCTGGAAGCAGTGAGGGGCACAATCCTGTGCTGCCACCCCTGCTGCTGTCACATGCAGGGGACACATTACCAGGGCAGTGTGGAGCACACAGTGGCAATGAGATCCCCACATAGCCCCACTGTTTCCTTCAGTGCCAGGTTGCACCTGCCAGGCTGTGGAGGCCCCTGGAGAGGGCAAGAGTGGAAGCCCAAGCCTGCACTGGGCAGCCTGTGCCTGCCCCCACACTGTGCACATATCTGGGGGGTACAAGTCTCTCCTGCCCGCTTGGGAGTGCTCACAGAGGTGGGGAGCTGGCCCCATTCTCCACCCCCTGAACAAGCCACCCATGGGCCTGCCTCACTCCCTGCCAGGGCCTTGCAGCCATGCATTTTGGCCCCAGGCCCCAAGCCCCACACATGGTCCAGCTGAGCAGCAGCCCCAGCCCTGTGCAGCTTCCTTCCTCCATCACTATGAGGACCTCAATCCCCCCCACACCACACTTACCTACAGGAGCTGCTCTCCAGGCTCACAGCAGCAATAAGCTTGTTGCAAAAGTTCAGAATCCATGGGTTTCTCTGCTAAATAAGAAATCCATGTAATGGGGGAAATCTATGTTTTCCTCCATTTTTGTGTGGGAAACAGAAAACCTGGATCTCTGGTCATCTTTTTATATGCTAATCCTTTTTAAAAGGGCTTTTTAAATTGAAAATAAATTTTGGCAACACCTGATCATTTTGGAACTGAAGTTCCAAAAAAGCTTACAGCAAAGTTATAGTATTCAGTGTCAGGCATAGAGCAGTTGGGAAAAAAAGGGTATTATTCATACCCCTGAAGATAGCTTTATATGAACTAGATGCATATTTCCTGGATGGAGTGGTTATACCTTAAACAGAAGTCAAGAGGGACTGCTGTTTTGTATAGATGTGACATACAGCTCTAGCCTTCAAGAGAGCTTTGATTACAGGTTAAGAGTACAATATGTGCTGTGTACTTAAGATTGTTTCTTAAATAGCTTAAAGGCAGGGTGGGAAAGATTCACCTGCACAGATACTGTGGGAACAGCTTTCATCTATTAATTTATTATGACAAGAATGGAATTTCTTCTTTGTCCAAGATTGCTGGGTTTTTTTTCCTAACTAAATTCTCACTTCATGAAAACTTATTAAATAATAAGTTAATTATGGGGGCAGGGGGAAGAGGAGGGAGGGAGAGCCTATTTTAGACCTACATAATTATTCAATATTATCTCCTGTTATAATTATACTTGAACTTAAATTAAAAAAAATAATAATTCTCTTTAAGCTACAGACCAATGAATTGTAGGCATAGGTATAATTAATGCATGCATTCACATTAATCAAACGGGTAAAACAAGTCCTGAAGAGTTTAAACCTGTAAGCTTGTAAATCCACAACATGACATTTTCTCTTCTCTTGTAGATGCACGATGTTGCTATTGGACAGAATATGGAAGGGAAAGATACCTGTGTGTAAAAGCAAGAGAAAAGTCTGTAAATCAAATGTAAATCAAAACTAAAGAATAGATAATATTAATTTATCTCTGTAGTAAGAACAGTAGTATCCATTCAAAGACACTACATCTTGCCTTATTTTTTTAATTACAGCTATTATTCTGAAATATATGAGATTACAAGGCAATGGTCCTAATCAGAAGTCACACTTCCTGTAAACAATTCTCTCATAGGGGCATTTTCATGATGAAAGAAGAAAAGCAAATGCTATCCAACCTCAACAAAACAGACCTTCCTTTTTCCTCTTCAAATGCCTTTTCAAACTTTACATTCCTGGTTATTCTCAATGTTACTTGTACAGACTGCTGTTACAGTGACTTATGTTGACAAAACATTTTTCATAAAATTCCTATTAGACTTAATAGAATCTATCTAACACTTCCATGCGTCTAGCACAGAATGTAGGCCAGCATTTTGGTTCCTTCATTCTGTTGAATGCAGTAATGTAATTTTCACTTTTTTTCCTTTGTATGCCTTGCAGGTTAGCTATCTCCCTGGCAGTAGTGACTGAACACTAATTTTGATGTCTTTGCCAGTTAACCTCAGTTAAAGGCAAGAGACTTGCAAGTTCAAGCAGGTTTTACATTTGAGAGAGGCATGGTGAGGTATACCAGCAAGTTGATTCATTTAGCTCTCTTTTGGAAAGCCAAATGCAGGCAGAGAACTCTTCCTCCAACCCTTCCATGTACCTTTTTGACAGTGATTCACAACTGTCCATAGGAGACCCTTTTAAGGTGTTGCAGAGTGCCATGCAATATTAACAGTGTTAGGTGTGCAAACACTTACACAATTCACAAGATAATTGTGAATTGTCTTATGGGACTGAAGGCGGCAATGCACGGGGCTGACTGGGCACACATGGGGCTCCACTCACATGTGTGCCCCCCTTACCTGAGCAAAGGTAGGGGCAGCAGAGGCAGCGGTGGGGGCAGCAGCAGCTGATCCCTCTGAGGTAAGTGAGGAGAGGAGCTGGAACATCTGGGGTGGATCAGGAGGGGAAGCCCCCCAGATCCCTTTTCGTTGAGCTGGCAGGGAGCCCGCTCCTGAACTGTGCATTAACAGAACGCGCAAACAGGCATGCTCTGTAAGGGCATGCCAGTGTTTGTGCTGGCATTAGCACAGGCAGGGAAGCAGGAGGGGCCAGGAAGAGGTCTTCAGAAAGGGAAAGGCAAAGGCACTGCACCAAAAAACAAAAAAAAAAGGTACAAATGGTGTGGACGCAGAGTGCTGCTAGGGCCCCTGGCCAGGGGGCGACACCCACCCAGGGCTTCTGAGGCCTCCACCCAGATGGAGCCCACGGGGGAGCTGGCATCACCCTGCCTCTTGACCCGTGGGTGATGCCTGGTGGGGCTGGGGGGGGGGGGCAGGGAATGGGAGTCCCTACACCTATCCCATCTTATGGCCTTGGAGAGGCAGATGAGGGTGCCAGGAGGATATTAGCACGCTGAGGGGAATCAGGGAAGTAGAAAATGAAATTGATGGGTATTTCCTTTCCCTGCAAGGCCATTCACCAAAGGAAGAAGAGCTCCAGGAGGTGCCCTCCACAGCGGAATGGCAGAAGGTCCCCTCCAGAGCCAGGGCTGCTCACAGCGGTGCAGTACCAGCTTCCCCAGTCTAGTTGGGGAACAGGTGTGAGGCCCTGATGACATTGGAAGAAGGAAGGTGAAGAGGAAACCTCTGGTGAGGAGCTCACTCCACGTACAGAACTGGCTGAAGAGGTAAGTTGACCTGGAAGAAGAGATGCTAGGTACTTATCATAGGTGACTCCATCCTGAGAGGAGCAGAGGGTCCCATCTGTTGTCAGGATCCCATGACATGCAAAGTCTACTGTCTGCCCAGAGTGCAGATTCAGAACATGATGGAAATGATCCTGGCCCTCATCTGGCCCACTGATTACTACCCCATGGTCCTAATCCATGTGGGCACTAATGATGTGGCCAGGAGCAGTCCAGATCACCTGATGAAGGACTACCAAGCTCTGGGGGGCAAGCTGAAGGAGATAGGGGCACTGGTTGTCTTCTCATCGATCCTTCCAGTGAGTGGGCGTGGAAGATGCTATGAGACCTGCATATGGGACATCAACTTGTGGCTTTGGGAATGGTGTCTTGCAGTGGGCTTTGGCTTTCTGGACCATGATCAAAATTCAGAACAAGAGACATGCTTGGGTGGGATGGGCTTCACCTCTCCCCCAAAGGTAAGCATGTGTTCTATTTCAGGTTGGCTGATGTCTCCTGGTGGGCTTTAAACTAGGCTCATCAAGGGAGCGGGAAGAAGAGGACCAAGGGAGCTACAGAGCACAGAACCAAGAGACTCCCACAAGAATAGCCCAGCCAAGACAGGCAAAGAGCACAAGAAATACCCAGGTAAGAGACAGCGGTCCAAATAGTCGTGGTATTGACAGGGGGCATATACATCCTCAGGAGGCCTTAAATGCCTTTACATTAATACTTGTAGTATGGGTATAACCTGGACAGTACTCCAAGAAGTACCCTCTCTCCAACTGAAGGGATCAAAGCAGGTGCACAAGCCCTGTGGGAGGTGTAGGGACTCTCCTCCCCCTATGGAGCAGAGCCAGACCACCATATACCTTTTAATGAAAAAATAGTACTGGGAACATAACAGGCATAAAACAGGGGGTATAGGGGACTCTACTATGCCCCAAGGGGGCATGATTCAAGAAAGGTTAGACACTTACACTTATGGGTTAACAACAAAAAGAACACAAGCAGCAGAGTAAACAATATTGGTTGGTGAAATATAAAAAGGCACAAAATACAAAATGTCAAATGACAAGGAAATATAGGGCTTAAGTACCTGGAGGGGGAGAAAACACAATGGCCCCTTTCCACTGCAAGATTTACTCCTTGTTAGCTCACTCATCCCAGCTAGAACTTGAACTTGGATTTCCCACATGGTAGGCAGAAACACTGCCACACAGCCACCACTGTTCCAAACTATTAGGGGTCTTGACCTTCCCAGAGTCCCAGCCTCATGTCAAGCTGCTTGGCCTCTTATTGGCCTCTTATTGGAAGAGCTGGAAGCAGAGCTGGGAACATCTCCTGCTGGCTGCAGCCTCTTGTAAGAGATCCTAGAGCCCAGTGGGGAACCTCTTCTGCTGACCACACACCACACTGCTGAGGATCCAACTACTGCTTTCAGGTCCCACTCCTTCAGGCTCTTCTGGGGCAACTGCTCCCACCTCACTGACCCAGCTCTTTGAAGCTCCTTCCTTGTGCTCCCTCACTGATCTCTTCCTTGAGTCAGTTGTGCTTCCCCTTTTATCCCTCTCCAGGTGACCCAAGGGACCAATCAGGGGACATGGAAGGTGAGTGTCTGGGGCCTGATTGGTGAGGAAAGGGAATCCCCAGTCCTCTAATCATCTTTTGCCCTTTCAAAACCCCTGGACTAAGTCACTGCCAGCTAGCTCATCACATGGAGAACAAGCAGGAGGAACTTGACCTCCTGCTAGCTAGCACAAACCCAGACATAGTGGGGCTCACTGAAACTTGATGGGATCCAACACACAACTGGGTGGTAAACATCAAGGGCTATAAGCTGTATAAGTGGGATAGAATGGGGAGGAAAGGTTGGGGTGTGGCATTCTATGTCAAAGAGCAATACACATCCTCAGTAAACAACACTGAGTCTGAGGTAGGGCACACTGAGGTGCTCTGGGTCAAAGGAAAAGGGACCTAACAGTGGCAGTCCACTACAGGCCACCTAACCAGGGGAAAGACCTGGACCGGGAAATCTCAGGTCAGCTCACGGAGGCAGTCAAGTCAACGGATGTGGTTATCATGGGTGACCTAAACTATCTGGACATCTGCTGGGAAGAGTAGTCAGCCAGGTCTGACCGCTCGTGTAGGTTCCTAGCCAAGTTACAGGACCTCCATCTGTACCTAGGAGGTGCACAGTCCTACTAGGGGAAATGCCTTGCTGGACATGGTCCTGGCCACAGGCAACAACCTGGGAGGGGACTGTGGGTGCTCAACCACCTGGGCGATAGCGATCATTGCCTACTGAAATTCACCATCCAGTGCAGGGTGCAAAAGGCCTGCAGCAAGGCAGCAGCCCTGGAATTCAGGAGGGTGGATTTCAATGAGGTAAGGAGACTAGTCAGGGGGGCACTGAAGTCCCAGAGGGGAGGGGACTTGGGAGTCCAAGAAGAGTGGTTGTTCCTTAAGGAGACTGTCACAGAGCACAGGGGTTCTCTGCTCCTAAAGAGGGGAAACTGCTAGGGAAAGAGCCCTAACAGTGAATAAGGAGCCCAGTTGTTGGTTACCAGGGCAACTGCAGCTAGCAAGAGATTGCACCTGCCAGCGGTCAGCTGACTGAAAGGGGCTCCCTTATAAACCCTAGGGGCTGAGGCCAGAAGGAGTTCCCTGCCAGCAGCCAAGGAGGAAGGAGCTCTCTGTCATTGAAGAGAGGAGAAGCCTGATGCAGGAGCAGCGTCTGATGGTGCGGTGGGATGAAGACCCCCTGGTAGGCTTGAACATGGTTATAGCCAGGCAGCTTCAGTTTATGTTATAGCCAATGGGCTTGTGTTTGTGTTGCTATTTGTTATCAATGGTTTGAATGAGGCCACTAGGGGTTGGAGGAGGCCTCATAGGGGACCTGCAGCAGTGTGGGGACCCAGCACCAGTGAGGGCACAGCAGTTGGGGTGCACTGACCCCAGCCCCAGAAAGGGGGCAATTGAGAGGCCCCAGAGAGAGTGATAAGAAGCCCCAGTGTGAGTATGGCGAGCCCCAGAGAAGGGGCAGTGTTTTGAGAAGCCCTGAAGAGAAGGCAGTGTTTGAGAAGCCTCAGACGAGAAGGGGGTGGCATTGGGAGAAGCCTCAGATGCGAAGGGGGCGGCATTACTGAAGAGCCCCAGAGAAGGGGGAAGCATTGCTGTGAAGGCCCAGAGAGAGACGGCAGCATTGCTGTGAAGGCCTGGAGAAGCGGGCAGTGCTTTGAGAAGTGCCAGAGAGAGGGCGTGGAGAGACAGGGCCGCAGAGAGCCCAAGCACCAGAGAGAGAGGGCATAGACCTGGACCGAATGTCTATTCCAGCTGTGAGGCTTGGGGTGTGGTAAAGGGATGGTTGGAGCTGCGCATAGCCCATAAGGCTAGGGTGCCCCTAAAGCACCCATTGCAGAGCAGGACCCACAAGGGGGCTGGGAATCCACAGGGTAGATATTACAGCAACCCATGTCCAAGAGGACATAAAGCAGCCTCCCATACATTTAATCTCCATCAAAGACATGGTGGGTGAGAATCTGAGGGTGCCCTTGGGCCAGCTTGGCATGGAAAGGGGGCCTTGAGGAGATCATGGCCCTCCTGTAGGACTCCACTGTGACTGAGACGATCCTCCAAGCCCAAAAGGTGATGATCCCCCCGTAGATCAAAGTGGGCAAGAGTGCTCAAAAGCATCCATGGTTCACCAAAAGCATCTGGGAATGTCTCAAAGCCAAAAAGGGTGTATACCCAATGGAAGGGAGGGGCCATCACCAAAGAGGGTTATAGCTGTACTGCTTGAGATTGTAGGGGGGCTGTTAGGAAGTCTAAGGCAGAGATGGAACTGGGAATAGTGACCCGGATCAAAGATAACAAGTCCTTTTTTAAATGCATAGGGGATAAAAAGAAGGTACCAAGCAACATGGAGCCTCTGCAGGACGAGCTTAGTAACTTGGTGGTAGCACCAGACAACAAAACTAATCTCTTTAACAGATTCTTTCTTTTCTTCCATTTTTCTGAACAGGGTCAGGGACATTTCCCCCACCCCTTGGGGAACCTGGATGGACCCAGGGGAGGCATAGCCAGGCCCAGGGTCAGTAAGGACCTAGTCAGGGAACTTCTGGAGGGACTAGATATGTTCAAATCAGCATGTCCTGATGATCTCCATCCCAGAGTGCTGTGGGAATTGGCAGAGGTCACTGTGGGGCCCCTGGCATAGTCTTATGAGCACTCATGGTGCTCTGGCAAGGTGCCAGAGGACTGGAATAGGGCCAGGGTGGTCCACATTTTCAAAAAAGGGAGGAAAGAGGACCCAGGAAACTATAGGCCTATTTATCATACCTTGGTCCTAGGGAAACTCTTTGAGAAAATTATCCAGGAACACATCTGCAAGGGACCAGCAGAGAAGATTATGCTTAGGGGCAATCAACATGGGTTCATCACATGCAGGTCCTGTCAGACCAACCTGGTGGCCTTCTATGACCAGGTCACAAAAGCCTTGGACACAAAAATGTTTAAGTAGCTGCAGTCACTATCTACAGTAATATCAAGGTCTACATTTTTTGGCAGGGGTGGAAGGAGTTGACTAATAAGTCATGCATTAGTAAGGTATCTTAGTCTTGCTGAAGTCAGCATTAAAGCCAAGATTCAGACAGGGTAACTTTATTATAGCTTAAGCTTAAACATGTATCCAAGTCAATAATAATTGAGTCAATTAATCATCAATTGCCTCAATTATTTAAGACAGAATTTGTGAAGCTAAGGACTGTTTGGGCAAATACAGACATGCACAATGGCTATATGGAAGGTGTTTGAAGAGTATGGATGTTAATATTGCCTTAAGGGTAGGGTGAACACATGCCCTGCTTTATTCCAGACAGTTCCACATTTCAGAGGCTGGTCCCAGATGGCTGTTAGGAATTATAATGCGAGACCCAGGAATGCAAGGGTGCAGGGCACAGTCAGGCCAGGAGTTGGAACAGTGTGTGGAGCACCTTACAGGATGGCACGCAGGTAGGTAGTCAAATCTGTCTGCCCAACACACAGGCCCACCCCCACCAACTTGTGAGATCAGAGGGAGAATGGGGGGGGATGGACAATGTCCCAGATTTCCCATAGGATGGCCCCAATTTCCAGGATTTCCATATGGTAATCCTACTGAAGGGCAATTGCATTTCCTGTCAGTACTAAGAGAAAGACCTTTGAGAACTTTAATTCTAAACCAATGGCTTCTGTATGGAAATTCAGTTTAACATTTGTACTGAATGTTTAAAAATATCTGTTTCTCAAACTTGATAGTGCCTACTCTAGTACCAGAAAGTAGTATATAGGGTACACATCTCATCAAACTGACAAGCCCCGCTCACTGACAGGTGACCCCCCCTTATCCCACCCAAGTCAACACCCCTATCTCTGCCCTGACCACGCCCCCTAAACATGTCCTCCCACCCACCACCTTGGCTGCCATCTTGGGGTCAGAAGTCCCACCCCTGACCTTTGCCACTGGAAACCCCACCCTTTGCCCCCAACAGTTCTCCATTTTGAAGGTGTTTCTGACTCTGAAACAGCGGGAGGACAACTGAAGTTTTAAAGAACAATTTCAACAAGAAAACAATAAAAATGACAAATGTTATAAAATGCTAATTGAAATTTCTCTCCCAGTTTTGAAGTGATATTTTGACTTCAGCGTAAGAAAGAGGCCAAATTAACTTGCATGAATTTTACAGCTAACTAGAATGCTTCTAATCTAAGATGGCTTCATTGATTTCTTATTAATATAAACATGATGAAGAACTATAAAAAGGAAGTGTGATTCTTTCTTACCGTAACTGAAAACTTGAGGTGTCCACGATGCTGTAATTACTCTCATGATCTTTGTTCATGTCTGTGGTAGTGGCGTGCCCCCACAGGTTCGAAAGGAGGTGACAGAAAACCAACGGGGAGCACAAAACCCATGAACAGACCCCCGGAGGGAGTCTCCGAGGAGATTTGGCAGCGCAGGAGCTGGGACCATGGCGGCAGCCACTGCTGCAGCTGCAGCTGTGCGAGCCAGCATTACGCTGGCTATTTAAGCAGCTGTTCCCTGCATGGGAAGCATCCAATCCAATCGTGGCGGCCAGCATGGCCACTGCAGGAAAGTTTAAAAGCCTCAACACAACCTGCAGGGAAGGGGAGCCACAGGGAGAGAAAGTTGGCAGGCAGCATGTCCAGCGTGCTGAGGCTCCTACTGGGAAGAGACACTCTGTAGCGAGTGCAGCACCAGCAAGCCAGGCAGGGGAAATCTTTGAGCCCCTACCTGAGGCAGAGCAGGGGAAGTACAGCAGCTCCCTGCAGGAGGCTGGCCAAGAGAGGCAGATAGAGCAGGGGTGGGGTTTGGAGTTCCCTGTAGCCAGCTGGGGAAGCAGAGGCAGCTCCACATCCCTCTCCACCCCAGGAGAATATTATTTCTGAAGACCATAGGAAGAAAAGAAAATAAATGAAAGGAGGAAAGTCCAAGGGATAGAGAGAGAAGGGACATGAGCCGGCTAAGTTATTCAGCTGTGTGCTCTTCCCTCCATCTGAGGCCGACTGCAGGGCAAGCCCACAAGACTGAGGCTAACATCCGACGCAGCACATGACCGGTTGGCGAGTGGACGGGGTGTAGAGGAGGCAGAGCCCTGTGGAACATCACGTCTAACAACCGTGAGTACAATTGTTGTTAGGGAGTCCCTCTGGGAAGATCTCCACTGAAAACCCTCTCATGATAATTTAACAGGAAAGTTGTGGCAGGCAAGTTGAGGGGAGGGGCTACCTTACCGACAAGTATCACCCGTAAGGCAAGTCATCACAATGTCTCTTTACTACAAAATGTTCTAATACTCGAAATGAAAAAGCTCACTGATTCCCATTCCCATTCTCTTATTCTGACGCAATGATCACTCATCATGAAAAATATCTGCTGGAATAGTAAATGATCCTGATGTAAGAGTGAATGCTTCTGAAACTAATTTAGGAACCAAGGTTTAGTTCATCAAGGCTTTTATCTGTGTGTTTCAGAGGAAATCTTTGTCAAAAGAAAACATTTTTATGTCCAGAAAGAAAGCATTATTGTATCAGGCATTCCCACTCCTCTGGTGAGATGAGTTTCCAAAGCAGCTGAGAAACTGCTGAAAGTTGCAAGTAAATAATGTCTGATGTGAAACTACCTTCTCCTGAAAGGCATGTGTGGCAGAGCACCTTTGGTGTCTGCCATTTTAAGAGTGTGAAGAGGCAACTGGCAGGTGTGACTCCAGCTCTGAGCGGCCATTTTAAAATTCAGGCCAGCAGAGCTGGAGGCAGCAGTATGTTGCCTGGCACCAAGGAAACAGCTCCTGATGGAACTGCTGCTCCAGCAACACTGGGAGGCAAGGACAAGAGCTTATGGGGATAATTAGGAGGCTCTTGGTCCTGGGCATGACTTGAAATTGCACCCTGCTGGGGATGGGTGGCCTCGTGCGGCTCCTAGTGGCTTGGGGTCCCCCAGGAAATGCCAGGCCAGTTACCTCCCCTGTGAAAGGTGCCTTAACCCCAGCCCCAACCTTTGTGTGGGTTATTTAACATCAGAGGCAGTAGAGGGCCAGGCATGCCCTGACGTGGCGTCTGAGCCCAGTAGGTGCAAGACACCTGAAAAGTGGGTAGTGGGGCTAGGCACAGCTGCCACTATCTGAGCCCATGTGAGGTGCAAGACCCTGTAGAGTGGGTAGTGGGGCCAGGCATGGTGGTGGCCACCTGAACCTGTGCAGAGTACAAGACTCAGAAGAGTGAGAGTTGCAAGTGGTGAAGCCCTGAGAACAAGGGGGTAAGTGAGGTGAAGCTCTGAGGACAGGGTTAGCAAGGTCCAGGTAAGCCTTCGGGTGCCTGAAGCCAAAGGTGGGCCGGAGGCCAAGGAGAGGCCCTGAGAGTGAGACGCATGAGTAGGGGCCTGAGGAAGGGGCATTATGTTCTGGTGTGGGAACAGGGCTAAAGTAGGCTCACAGTTGAGCAATCACTCAGTCATGCACAGTGGGGTAGCAGGAGATGCCCAAAAGACTGCACCGGGGCTGACTGAAGAACGGAGAGCTTAAACTTGAGGATCAAACTGAGTAGGGTGGGATGAAAGTGGCCCAAGGGGGTATTATGCAATAGACTGGGTGAGAGCCAGTGGCACGTAAGAGGCCCAGTGAGGTAGGGGGTAGGGTGAATGTGGCTGGTAACATGGCAGTGTGAGACACAACTGTGTGTCTAGTTGGACCCAGCCTTGAGCCAACAATTGAACAGAAGGTCATCCACATGGCTTGGGATGCAGTACAGGGGTGGTTAGAGCTGCATACATAGATCCAGGAGAACGGGGCATTCAAAGAGCAACCTACTGCCTAATTAAGACCCTAATCATTTAAGATCAGCGCGTGGCAGGATAGAGAGGCAGGCGGTATGCCCAGACACAGGTGGGAGACCAGTGCTGTGGCTGGTGAGGGAGTTCCCACCTTGTCACAACATGACATGTCACAGAATCTGGCTCTAAACATTTCTCTCCACAGGAAAGTAGGGCAGGGTGTAAATTTAAAACATAATACCTGTGGTTATTTTTGTTTCAAAGGAAGTGTCTACACAGGGAACTATTCTAGAATAGCTATTGCAGTTAATTTCCCTATGTATGTCAGCCATTACTCTGCAGTTGAAATGCAGTGTAACCTGCACTAAGGCCATCCTTAAACAATCCCTGGCTGTAAACGGCTAAAGCACCTGCAAGATTTGCGATCAGTATTATGCACCTTTGCTTACCAACCTCCTTTTTCCATCCTACTCCTAACAATTAACTTTTGCTGATTGAGTGGCTTAAATACAGCATTTAAGCTGTATAATACAAAATGACTGGGCTTTACCTAGGTGTCACCTAGTTTGTTCAGAACCCCCAGATTCAGGTTCTCCCAGTGTGACAAAGAGCAGTATATCGGCTATTAGTGGTCCAGCATCACTAAGGTCAATAGTGTAAAAGGGATGGGATATCAGGGAACAAAATTGGTGGTCACCACTGCTGCCCAACCAACACTTCTAAGCCTGCTGTCCAGGGTGCAAAACTACTTGTTATATATCTGGATAAGACACGATGCTCTCTTATCCACATCCTCTGGTTTCTTCCATGTTTATGATGGGCATTTCTCTAGAAGCCATTTCCCTTCCATTTGTATGGCTGATGTAGCAGAAAAGGGTCCTAGCAAGGGATAGAATAGAGCCCCTACTGTTTTCACACACAATGGGCACATCTACATGAGACACTACTACACAACAACCAATGAGCTAATGCACAGTAGTATTGGCAGGCACTAACTGTGATGCGCCACTACTGTGCAGTAGTAAAGAGCAGTTGTTGCTACTGTGCAGTAGCATCTAAAAAAATGTGCAGGGATGGTACTGTACAGTAACAACTGTGCAGTCCATTGCTCATGTAGTTGCAGCCAGTGTTGCTTTTGTGTTAACTACCTTAAAGAAAAGGGTTTGTTCTGCACAACTTTAGCTTAGGGTCCTGGGACAAAGACCCCCTTTAACTGCTGGTAGGTAGTCATTAATTTCTGAACCTTATGGCTAGGTACAGACATTCAAAAAGCCTGAGGTGGAATTGATCTAAGTGACACAGTTTTCTGTAAGTGATGTAGTTTAGATTGCTAGAAAACAGAACATACATTTGCCCTTTGGAAGTGGAGGGAAGGGGGGAGAGGCAAATCTTAGACAAGGTTCCACCGTTTTTTAAACCAGTCTAAGTGTGCTGAACTTCTGTTCTGTTACCAGTATAGACCTGTTTCCAATTGCTTATACCAGTAAAAGTGTAATGCCTGTACCTGGCTAAAATGACTTACAGGAGAACAGATAAGTTTGTTAAAGTGCCATTCAGTTAAAAAAAAATAAAAAATCAATTCAGGGCATCCTGTAAAAGACATTATTTTCTTCACACAGACGCCCAGCAGATTTTTCTCTTAACATCTGTCAGAAAATTGCCAGTTTAGCTGGAATGATGTTTGGATGTGAGTCTGGCAAAAGCAATCTGGTAAAGAGCAGCAATCCTATATTTGAACAATAACAAGGCAGAAGACATAACACACAGTGGCTCATACAGGCTGAAATGTAGAAAGTGAGATCCATCTAATGCTGTCCCTACCATGTGGAATGGAAAGTGTGAATTCCAACAGATCTGATTTCAGGTTAATCCTAGATTCATACTTCTAGTATTCAGCTTCATAGTTTCATAATTTCAGAGTAGCTAGGGTCAGGAGGGACCTGAACAGATCATCTAGCCTGACCCCCTGCCACAGGCAGGAATGAATGCTGGGTTAACAAGACCCCAGACAGGTGATTGTCTAACTTCCTCTTGAATATGCCCAAGGTAGGGATAAGGATCACTTCCCTGGGAAGTTTGTTCCAGATTTTGGCCACCCTAACTGTAAAATATTGCCTTCTGATCTCCAACCTAAACCTATTCTCCATCATCAGCTTATGACCACTGTTCCTTGTCACCCCAGGTAGTGCTGGGGAGAAAAGAGCTCTGCCTATTTGCTGTTGATCCTCCTTGATGAGCTTGTAGGCAGCCACCAGGTCCCCCCTCAGCCTCCTCTTGCTGAGGCTGAACAGATTCAGCTCCCTCAGTCTCTCCTCATAGGGCCTGTCCTGCTGCCCTCTCAGCAAGCAGGTGGCCCTCCTCTGAACCCTCTCCAGGCTGGCCACATCCCTTTTGAAGTGCAGTGCCCAGTACTGGACGCAATACTCTAACTGCGGCCTGGCCAAAGTCACGTAGAGGGGGAGTATCACCTCTCTGGACCAGCTTGAGATGCAGATTTGGATGCATGACAAGGTAAGGCTGGCCTTGCCTGCAGCGGTCTGGCATTGGCTGCGCATGTTCATCCTGGAGTTAATAATGACTCCATAAGGTCCCTTTCGCCACACCCTGCTTCTGTTGCAGCAAAAAAGATCACTTGAAAGGTGTGGTTTCTGCTGATTTAGTGAAGCTTATCAAAGTAAGCAGGCAAATTTATTGTTGGCAGCAGTGGCAGTTGTGTGCTTGACATTTACTTATTCTGCCCTCCCAAATGTAGACATCCAAACCTAGAATGAATGCTAGTTTGGGATTTTTGGTTGTGGCCATGCTGGTCTAAGGACATAAGCAGGCAAGGTTCTTGGAGTAGATGTGATATCTTCATAGTTTCATAGATGCTAGGGTTGGAAGGTACCTCAATAGATCATCGAGTCCAATCCCCTGCATAGGCAGGAAAGAGTGCTGGGTTCAGATGACCCTTGCTAGATGCTTATCTAACCTCCTCTTGAAGACCCCCAGGGAAGGAGAGAACACCTCCCTTGGGAGCCCATTCCAGACCTTGGCCACTCTAACTGTGAAGAAGTTCTTCCTAATGTCCAATCTAAATCTGCTCTCTGCTAGCTTGTGGCC
>JAGPOW010003182.1:29370385-29411957 GCA_030014935.1 Caiman crocodilus
TAGGTCCCCCATGACTACCACCTCCTTAGTTTTTATGGTCTCTGAGAGCTGCCTCAGGAGCCCCAAATCTAGTTCTTCCCCTTGGTGTGGGGGTCTGTAACAGACCTCTACTACCAAATCCCTTTCTCCTTGCCCCCCATATAACCTAACCCACAAGTCTTCTACTTTCTCCTCCTTCAATTCCATCTTGATGAGGGTCGAAGTATATTGCTCATTGACAGAGCGCAACCCCTCCCCCTTTCTTTCCCACCCTGTCCTTTCTGTACAACCTATAACCCTCTATGTACTGCCCAGTTGTGGGAAGAATCCCACCAGGTTTCAGATAGCCCTACTAAGTCATGTCTTATATTTTTTTTTTTTAATAAAAAATTCTTGGCAAGCTCGCTAGTTTGGGAAGAATCTATAAGTTCAATTAAAAGGAGAGGGCTTCTTTTTCTCACCTCACTTTGTGGTTTCTCCGGCACAGTGACATTATCTTTCTTTGTGCTAGCACTTTCAGGTATTGTACAGAAAATATTAATCTCTTTGGAGACACTGAATCTTATGCCTTATTTTTTATGTTATGTCTGGATCATGGCTCAAGATGTGGAGGCAAATATCATGGCTAGAGAGAAAAGTAACTGCAGCCTATACAATATACCTCAGTTATGTAGTAATTTTCCATGCACTTAACTGAAGCCTGTTTTTCGAACAAATAGCAAGCTCACTCAGAACAATCTGGCATCAGAATTTAGGATTTCATAATGTTCTAATGTAAAACATATGAGCAGGATGTTAAAGCTGTCCATGCCAGTGGGTTAATAGATGTAAAAATGACTAAGCCCATTTTTTTTGATTTATGGTAGCATAAGAGTAATGTTGTGGACATGATGGTCTAGAAATTATGCAAGAAGCAAGAATTTCTTAGGGTGATGACTTGCATTTGAAAATTTGTTTTACTTTATCCCAGCTACATAGTTGGTCCAATAAAAGATCTCATCCTAAGAAATTCTTGTCTCTTGTCTAGCTTCTCCCCCCATATATTTGTCAGGTTTCTGTTATGTTCAGAACAAAATACACCAGACTTATCCTATTTTGAGCCACAGTAAGCTCTGCTCTCTTACCCCTTATTTTTCTTCAGCATTCTCTTCTCTAACTTTTTTACCTTATTGCATCTCCATCTAGAGATGGATAAGGTAATATCTTGAGATCCCTTCCAGCTCTCCACATTTGATTTAACAAGTGGAGGAGGGTGTTTTGTGACTAAAGGGGATTTGGAACCTTTTCTTGTTCTAAAAGGAAGACCCTAGCATAGGTATTAATTCCTGTTACTGGCTGACTACAGAGATGCTCTTATTATTCCAGTGCAAGTCCAAATGTTTTCAGAAACTTCAGCAGACTTAGGACGAGATGACTGGTTATGTATTTAACAGACATGTACCTTCTCTCCTGATCATATCTGCTTATAGTACTTATTAAATGTTTTCCTTCCCCCATACATTTTTTCCTCCAAACACCAGTCACCTGCCTAATATGGATTTTTTTGTTGTTCTTTCCTTTGCAGGCCTTATTTTTTCAGCATGAGTCTCTTCTACCCTGAAACTCTTGTCACATGCCCTTCTGCAAAATGTGTAACATGATAGATCAAGGTTATTTTAAGTACACAAAATGTTGAGACAATTCAAAGGCTGGTCATGGTCATGTGACTGACTTATCAGAACAGAAAAGTCAGGAAGGTCTGATTCAGAATCTTTTGCCTTGTTGGGCTGAGCATCCCATCATCATGGCCATCAAATAGCAATATAGGGTGGTAACACTGTCCATGGCTGATTCCTTTACCACGTCCCATACAGCTATCTTGACTGGGTGGTACTGTGAATTCTGTTGATCACACATGATTTAGACTTGCAGGAGGACTGGCTCTAATCTTATGCAGGATTTTTTAGCTATGGGGCTACATCCACTAGTCCATTTGCTTTGTGCTACTATACAGATTTGGCTGTATAATGAGCATCCTGACCCCAGAAAGATGACTTCAATGGAAGAGATACCCTCTGGTGATGGCAAAGCTCTGTGTGCCCTTGCCTAGCTCAGTGTGCCTGGTGATGGAGGGGCAAAGCTGGGATGTTCTTGTATTATGTCAATCCTTGGTTATAGTTTCAGTCCCTTGAGCTCTTAGCAGCTAGTGTAAGTTAGTGACCCTTTGCCTGCTGTAACACTGACCAGATGGCCAGCCTTGAACATAGCAGCCGCATGATAATGAATACAAACATACTTGCTGTGCTCAGCCAGACCCCAGAATAGATCTTTGGAGCACCAGGTCTGTACAGTTCATCTTATTTTGTAAAAATAAGCATCTTGGGAACCAAGCAATAGAAGAAAATCCCCATTATTCCCCGTGTATTTCCTCCCTGCTTTATGACAGACATTAATAGCTCCAAAGGCTAAACCACTGCTGAGAGCTGGCCAGGCAGACATATTCAACCTGTGATACAATAATCTAAAGGATGTGTCTTGTTTGCTCAGTATCACAGTGCCCTGGGTGGGGGAGGGGTTTGCCTGAGACCTCCCTCATCTTTTGTAGAGCGGATGGGAGGACAGGACTTCCTCCCCCACCCCAGCTAACTCCATTTGGGGTCTCGGGCCAGGGAGGAAGGTTAAACACTCCTTCCCCAACTCAAATGTAATGCTGCCTGCAACTGTAGACTACAAATCTTCTTTCTGCTTCCAGGTGCCTCTGGGAAGTGATGAGCACCCTGCAGAGTCCTGCTTCTGTGATTTTTGGACTACAAATCCCAAAGACCTCAGGGGCAGCAGAAAGAGGAATTGAACATGCAGCCCACACTGGCTATGTGCCAGAGAGCTGTGCTCTAGCACCCCTCTGCTTCTGGCCTGAGCCACTACAAACATGTGGCTGCATTTCTTGAATCAAAGGTAAATGTCTGTTCACTTCCATTTCAATTTAATCTGTGCAGTTTAGATTAACCTGCAAAGATGGAATTAATTCAGCCTCGGGCTTTTTGACTGTCTGTACTTATCCCCAAAGTTAGCTCAGCTGTTCTCTCTCCAATATGCACAGCCACAAACCCCAAAACTACACTCTTTTTTGCCCTTTTCAGTTTCATAACCCTTCTTTACAAGAAGGGGGAAAGGCAGGACTTAAAATAGTGTCCTGTAACCCTCCTGAACTTTGACTACAAATTGATGGCCAAAGTCTTGGCTAAGCATTTTAAGTCTGTCATCAGTGCAGTGATCTATGAGGACCAGTTGTGTGCAGTACCAGAGCGACACATCTTGCACCTTGTAATACTATAGCAATGAGATGCGCTACAAGACCAACAGGAGAGAGGGCTGAATGCCACCATGCTGAAACTTGACCTGGAAAAGATCTATGACCGGGTGTCCTACCAGTTCCTATTTGAGACACTGAAGAAGATGGAGGGCCTCCCTGACTTGTTGCTTGTATAAAGATGTTGCACACTGACATGAGTAGCAGGATGTTGGTAAACGGGTTCTTGACAGTCTCGATTGTGGTGAAGTCAAGCAGCCGACAGGGCTGCCCACTCTTCCCAATCCTGTTTACCTGCATGATATAACTGCTAGCTCAGCAGCTTAGATAGGACAGGGATCAGTGAAGTAGAGGTCCCCAGGAGTAACTGAGAAGAAATGAAGGTCCTGGCCCATATGAACAACCTCAACATCATATGCACAGACAAGGGATTGATAGAAAGAGTGTTACAACACACCTAGGTAAATGCAACACTGGCCAAGCTCAACATGAGCAAAAGCGCCTGCCTGTTACTTAGTGAATCTGGGGCCCTGTCAGCCCTTGGGGGCCTCCATGCCCTGCAAACAGGTGAAGATCCTCAGGGTAGAATTCAATCCAGATCCAATCTTTTTCCCCAAACAGAAGGTGTGGGGAAAAAGACTAGGGCCCGGTCAAGCAGAGATAGGACTATGGAAATCACATTGCTTGTAAATGTAGGGGGAAGAAAGGGGAATGTGGTACTCACGAGGGTGGTATTCCTGCAAGCGGTTCTGTATACTACATTGAACTTCCCCATCTTGGAACAAGTCATCCATAGAATCAAAAGAGCTATGTGGATCTTCTTCTTGGGCTTCAGATGGGAGTAGTGTGTGGGACTACACTGTACAAGATTAGATTAATAGGGGGCCAAGGAATGCTAGATGTCCTGCTGTTCCTCTGGGCCAAGTACAGAAGCCAGGTCATCAAACAGGCATCCATGGCAAAATCCAAAATAGCTTGCTTCATAAGATACTTTGTAGGGCACCTGCTGTGACACTGGAGGGTTTACACGTCACCCATCTCAAGCCTGTGGACCATGGAGATGCCATAGTTCTACAAAGTCCTAAAATGCTTCTGGAATAAATACAATCTGCACAATGAGACCCCAGTGACCCTGACAAACCACCGTAAGATGCAGGAGCTGGTAAGGGCAAGAGACACTTTGTCACTCATAAACTTACTACCCAGCAGTAGCTGCCAGCCATGTGGGACCAAATCTTTCACAAGGACCTGCAGAAGGAGTCCAGGGGTTTGAATTGGCAAGTAGCCCACTGGGCACTCCCTGTGTGGGCAAAGGAAAACAGAGAAGGGCAATCCATTAAATTGCCCAAAGCCAAAAATCAGTTAAGTCTGATACTACATTCAACCAGGTTTATCTCAAACTGGTTTCAGCCATTTTCAAACTGGTTTATATGCACTGAACATCTGTTCTGTTAGTGTTTTAAACCAGTTTCCGATCACTTAAACCAGGTTATGTGTAATGTCTGTCCCTAGCCCTGATGGTGACAGGAGTCAAGACCCTGACCAAAAAGGCAGTGCTGTCAGTCACCTGACCAAGCACTTGGGAACCCTAATAACCTGCTTTGACCAGTTCATTTCCTGCTTCAGGAACACTCTGTGGAAAACCAGGAACCTGCTCATAAACAGGCACATGACCTCATCAGTTGAGGACTGCATTAAAAATGAGACTGAGTGAAATTGAAGGGCTAATACAGAAAGATGATTAAAGACGACATGGAGGAGATGGTGCATTGGTACATTCAAACAAGCACCTAATCTCATCACCAGAACTGAAGCCAACTTCCTACAGCTCAAAACACAAAACCTGCCAACTATCTCCAGCAACTCCATAAACTGCACACCAGACTCTATCAAAGACAACAAAACCCAACTACCTAGGGGGGCATATTCCTCACCAAAAAAAACACTCTGCCTCCAGTCTCTCAGGCCTGATCCTGAGAGGGAACAAATTACAATGCAAACCACTTTTCAGAGCTGGCCCTATGAACTGCACTTCATCAGCCTCCTATGTAGTAGGTACAGAAACTCATGGACTCAATATACACAGTGGAGTTCTGTCACACTGCAACCTGCCAGACATCTGACACCCCAGGCACCTCTGCACTTTTACCTGAGCTGCTACATCCCCCTTTCCCCCCTACTCCCCACCTAGCCTATCCCTCCCACCCTGATGCCTGCATTTCTATTTTCACTGACTGGCTTTCTTGCCTGCTTTGAGGGCCAGGCCAGCCTCTGGCTTTTTCACTATTGCTTCCATCTAGGACCAACTGCAGGTACTTCCTCAGCTTGACAAAGGGGTTTTCAACCCTAAAGCAGGCATTTCGGGCAGCTAAGCTGAGCTCACCGGGAGCCTCACAACTGCACTGCAACCAGTAAGCATCAAGCCTGTCAAAGACGTGACAGGTCTGGGCATTCCCTAGCCAGGACTTTCTGTGTGTATGCATGCATTAGCTGGAGGTTATGGTACCTCCTACCTACCTTTCAGCAGGGGATCATAGGTCCTGGCATTTACAGGGCTGCCGCGCTGTCAGCAGTCCCACCAGGCCTCCCTATCCTGGCAGGGTGCAGTTTTAGTGGTCATGCCCAGGACCTGGGGCCTTCTCCTTCCCCATAGCCCCAATCCCATACCTCAAAGTTCATCCTGGCATGAGCTCAGCAGGGACATGTTCTTCCCCTGCCGGCTGGTGATGCAGTTAGTGCCCCCTCCAGCTGAGAGTGGGGCATTACTCGGCTTTTCAAAAACTCATAAAAGGAAACTGGTGCAGACGGAGTGAGGAGGGTGGCACTCAGTCCATCTGCAGGTGGGACTTGGGGAACTCCAGCAGTGGGAGGTTCACCTTTAGGAACACCAACTGCTCCACCAATGTAGGATCCAAGTAGGTGTGATGGGGAGTGACAACATCACCAGCAATGCTGAACACCCTCTCACTTGGAACACTAGTTGGTGGACAGGACAGGTGTTACTGGGCAGCCATGGCCAGATCCTGCCACATCTGCCTGTGGTTTGCCCAGTAGGCCAAGGGGTCACAGTCCAGTGGCTCCACATCCTCAGTGAGATAGGTGGCCACCAAAGCCTTGCTGCTACCTGCCTAAGGGTGGGGTCTGGTGCATTTGGACCCCAGCATTGAAGCCATGCCCATGGTGCTGGCACGGGAAAGTGGATCCCCCTCTTCCATATCCCCTTGCCTCTGCACTTTGGCCTCCCTGACTTTGTTCACCTGCACCTGCATCCAGTGGTCAAGGGTTTGGGGGCTGTGCACGTGCTCCCCTTCATCCTTGGATTGTACATGCCCGCCATCATGTGGACTGTACTGGACCACAAGGGATCCAGCTGTCTCCTGATGCCCTCCTTCAGTCACCTCACCAATGCCTGCACATCTGGTGACAGTGGCCTGCTCTAGCCAGGAACATTGATCCCCTGGAACTTCTCCATTTGGTTCTCCAGTTCTCTCACTAGGGGGATCACTAAGTACTAAGAGTCTTGGTGGCCTTGAGGAAGGGCTTGAGGACCAGCAAGATCTGGGAGATGGTATCCCACTCATCTCTGTTCAGGGGGCTGCTGATCCCAATCTCCTCAAGCAAAGCCATCTCATGGATGGCCTTCTGTTGCTCCACCAACCTTTTGAGCATCAGGTATGTGGAGTTCCACTGAGTCTCCACATCCTGTATGATTACGTGCTGTGGGATGCTCAGCTCTGCCTGTTTCTCCCATAGCATCTTGCCCACCATGATGCTGCAGTGGAAGTAGCCCACCACCTTCCTGCATTTTGAAATCAGCTGGGTTGTAGCAGTACTGGTGGCGGCACCGTCACTGGCAGCCCTGTCCTCCTCCAAGGCATCCCTCACTATTAGGTGCAGTCTGTGTGCCACACAGCAGATGCCAACAAAGTTGGCATGACAGACAGCCTTCATCATATTGGCCCCATTGTCAGTGCATGAACCCATGGGTGAGCTCAGCCTGCCCAATGAGCCACCCCTGCACCATGCAATTCATGGCCCCTATGATCTCGCTTTTGATGTGGGGCACATCCAGCACCTTGGCTTGCAGTAGAGCCCACCAACAGCCTGACTGAGTGCACCAGTGCCCCATGAGGGAGAAGTAGGCATGATCACCTCCCCGGCTGCTCCAGATGTCAGAGGTGAAATGCAAGGCTACCTGTGGCCCTGCTTTGTGCAGCTCCTCTCTCAAGTACTCCCTGCATGCCTCATACAGGGAGGGCACCACCGCCCTGCTAAAGGTGGTGCATGCGGGCACTTTGTAAAATGGAGTCAGAAGTGCTACAAACTGCCTAAACCCTAGTCACTCAACTAGGGAGAAGGGCTGCAGAGCAAGCATCTCCCCAGTGCTCTGGGTGATCTTGCACACCTTGGGAATGTGCCCCTCTTTCTGTCCACCTTTCCCCCACTGGTCCAGGGTAGCCTGCCTCTGCTTTGTGGGTAAGAGGGATTTGGAGCAAGCAGGGGACTTCCCTTTTGGCACACTCATGCTGGTGCCAGGCTTAGCAGCAGGAAGAAGGGAAAGGGGGTGGTGCCTCCTTGGATGCAGCAGCATGGCCGTGGTGGAGAAGTGTCTCAAGTCCTTGCCATAGCTCATGTACCTTCGGCAGTGCTGGCAGATGGCAAACCTGGGATCATCTGCCACCTCAAAATGATCCCACACTACACTACTCCCCCGCTTTTGGGTTGAGGGCAAGGATCCTGCCTTTTCCCCCTTCTCAGCACTCTGAAGCTCAACAACAGGAGGAACTGCCTCAGCTGAACCACTTGCCTCCACAACCTCATCCTCCTCTGAGGTGCTGCTTTCAGGAGACCTGTGTCTATGGGAAACATGAAGGGTATGGAGCACAAACTCTGATTCCTCCTCAGTCTCCAGAATTGCTTGAGCCAGTACGCTCAGCATCCCTGGTTCCAGCTCCAGCTCCTCCTCTGGCAGTGGGAGGCTCAGTCTGAGAGCTGTAATTGGAGTGGAGGAGGCAGTGATTCCACTGCTGGTGCCCACTTCTGGACTGAGTGAAGATGGTGTAGGTACAGGGACATTAGGTGCAGGCACTGTGCCTACCTTCTGGCTTCCACTGGCAGCACTGATGTCATGGCTGCTTGGGAATAGAATGCGTATATGTTTAGGAGGGAGAGGCTTGCAGCTATAGCGCTCTCCCTACCCCCTCTCCTTCCCCTGCAGGAAGACCTGGCACCTGCCTTTCCAGCATGCTTCATATTGATCTTTCCTGTGCTGGAAAAGGTGTCTGTGTGTGGGTAAATCCTTTAGTATTGTGCCTTCTATTCCCTGTTGTGTGCATGCACTGGCCTCCTCTTTGAATGTTTGCTTTGGTGTTAAGGGTTATGTAAAAATTGTGTGCTGTCTGTCTGTTTTCTGCTGTGATTTTTTTCTACATTGTGTGTGTGTGTGTGTGTGTGTGTGCGCACGTGCATGCAAACTGTGCCTCCCTGCACAGTGATATATCACACTGACTGGGAAAATACACCTTTCTTTTTGCAAAGGTTCCAACAAAAAGAGCAAATATAAATTCAAAGAAATAAATTGAATTGTAATGCTGATAATAATTTAATAGAATAGCTAAACTAAGCTAAGCTAAATCCTACCCACTCCTTCATAACAAGAAAAAGAAGCAGGCACGTCTCAGTGTGAGCATTCCTCTCTTACACAGTTGCTGACAGGGAATGAGCTGCAAAAGGCACAGAAGAACCGCAAACAAAGGCTTTTATGCTGTTTCTAGTTCCACCCTACAGATGCTGTCATTGGAAAGGTAGCCAGGGAGAAATCCTTCTCACTGGCTACCTACAGATGTCAGTCCTTCCCCCCTCCCACTCTCCATCCCTCCCCCACTCCCCCTCCCTCTTCTAATTGTGATTCATGATGGCCGAAGTGGGTCTGAAGAACTTCGGATGCTCCGACCCACTTCGGATATCATTGCTGAGACCCCGCTTCAATCCAGGCTTTGGCATCCAAAGCGGCTCTGGATATGAAGTGGGATCCAAAGACTCCAACAGCCTTATGAAACAATGATGATGACAATGGAGATGGTGACAGTGATGATGGCAATTATAAAAACAAATGAAAGTACGGGGAAACAGGTGGGGAATTGGGAGTGGGTGGAGGGAAGGGGGGGTTGTGCTGACTTTGATGGGTAGAGGTGACGGTGATGGGCACACAGGTGTGTGGGCAAGCAGGTGTGCAGCATGGTTATTGTAATGGGAATAGTGTTGTAACTGTAAAGGTATAGTTTGGACTGAACCATGTTGGTCATGAGACAGATTTGTAGAGGTATAGATTGTGTGTGTGTGTATGTTTGTCTATATAGCAATATATTTTTGAAAAAAAACTCCAGACCTTCCCTATTGTGTGGGTTATGCCCATTAACAAGTTTTCCTCTCTTCCTAGACCCTCCTGGGTGTCATCTGCAGTCCCACCCAGCTGAAGTGTTAACTGTGTTATTTGCTGGATCTTATTTTGTTTGCCACTTCCTTGGGTTGCCATTGTTTATCTGTGAAAAACATGAATGACTTGTGTCCCCAGTGGGTGGGGGAGGCATGGTGGCGGCAGGAGAATGGCAGGAGCAGCAGGAGTGTGGTGGTGGTGAGCAGGGGAGCTCCTGTAGCCACCAGTGCTGCTGTTGGTGGCTGGGGGGGGAGGGAAGGGGGTGAAGAGCACTGACCAAGGGTCGGTGACTACCTGCAGCCGCTGCTGGCAGTGTTGGCAGTGGCCATCAGGGATTGTGGACCACCTGCAAATGCTGCCAGCTGTGCCAGTGGTGGAGTGGTAAGGAGCGACCACCTGCAGGTGCTACTGACACTGTCACCACCACACGCAGGGTTGCATGTGCATCTGTGTGCACCCACTACATGTCACCCCTTGGTGAAAAGCCTAGCATTGCCTTCCTGTTTCTCCAGGCTGGATGGAGGTAAACAAAACTGTGAAAAATGTGAACAGCCTACTGTTAGGGCTCTTGAGTGCAAAGGAGCCAAGTCTGGGTTGATTCTAGAGATACAACTTGTCTTGTCCCACAGGTAGCTCTGGTACTCTGTTAACCTTTCATTCCCCAGGTACAAGCTAATCATGGAATCCAAGGCACACAATATTAATTGAACATGAACACATTTAAACCAGAGATATGACACTAAAACCTTTACTCTTTCATACTCATGTGTCAATGTTAGAAGATGCCTTAGATCAGGGATCGGTAATGTTTTGGAGCTGAATGTCAAAGCCTCCCATGACCTGGACTTCAAAGATATTGGCATGCCAAGAAAGGACAGCAGGGGAGCCATGAGGGGCCTGATTCTTGTCATGGCAGTACAATCCTGGCCCCTTCCATCCTGTGCGTCCCGTGTGTGTGTGCAGTCCCTGCCAGCAATGAGCTGAGCCAGGGCTCTGGACCCTGCTGCGTGCCATAGAACCAAGGCTGCTTGTAGCAGGCAGCCACAAGCCTGCAAGAGGCTGCACTTGGGTCTGGAGCCCTGGCCCAGCTCGTTGCCAGTAGTGGCTGCATGTGTGCCTTGGGACCATGATGGGCTGGGAGTAGTGCAACCAACCTCAACTGACCTGCAGCTTCTGCCCACCCTACCCTTGCCTCCCTGCACCCTTATGCTCCATAACACCCACAGGCAGCCGAAGGCAAGGGCTACTGGGGCTTAGCTCTCCCAAATGCAGGCATCCTGGGCATGGGCTCCAAGTGGCTGCAGCGAGAGGTGGAGGAGGATGGGCACACATAGAGACAAGCACAAGGAAGGGGCACAAGAGAGGGTATAGGTATGGCAGGGGCAGATGAAGGCCCCTGCAGTGCTGGGTGAATGTGCAAATGCTGACCCCAGGGTGGGTCATGGGATGCTCGCTGCCTGGGTGGCTTATCCAGGGGAATGGGGTGGCTCCCAACACTGCCCACACTCCTGGGGTAGGCACAGGGGATACATGCCCCACAATCTGTGCTGTGCATGGGGCAGAGGCAGCTATCAGTGAAGGCTGTGCTCTACACCCTGCTGCTGGTGCCCCAGTAGCTGTGTGATGCCACATGTGTCCCACCACAGGGCAGGTAGCACCAACCACACAGAAGGCATGTGGTGTCATGTTGCTCCCAGGGCACCAGCATCAGGGTGTGGAGCATAGTCTACAGCAGCAGCCACTTCCATCCTGTGCAGAGATCCAGGAGGCATGTGCCTTACTTGCAGGGGGGTTGGGCATGCACACATAGCCCCCCCAAATCATATTTTCTTCCTCTGCCTATGATAGCAACCCTTCACTGACCCAGGCTATGCAAATGGTGAGGACAAGCCCTGATGCATGGAGGTGGCACAGCTCTGAGCCCACCTGGGTGGACTGTCAAAGGTGGCTGGTTTCTCTGCTAGGACTGAGGCTGGCAGAAGGCAGCACCCATAGCTGCTCCTGCCTCCAACAGGGGGGATCCTGGGCCATACGACACCACCCCCACCTTGCCCCTTTCACCTGTCCAGCTCTGTGGGTCATGTGCCCAAGGTAATGCGACTGAACATGGCACACTCCTTGTGGATGTCCAGCTCCATGCTGCCCACCTGCCCACACACATGCTGTTGCTTGGCTCCTTTCCACCTGTGTACCCTGAGGTGCACGTATAGCCAACACTACAGAGCCTGATTGGGCTCCAGAGCCCAGTACAGCTGTTTGCAACCTGATGGTTGCCTGCCACAGCTAACCCAGGCTCTGGGTAGCTGCTGCCTGCCACAGAGCCTGGGCTACTTGCAGCAGGGCTAGCAGCCTCTCAGCCACCTGCTGTGAGCAGCCCTGGCTCCATGGCCAGCAGCAGCTGCCCAGAGTCTGGGTTGTCTGTGGCATGCCAAGCAAAATGGCCTCATATGCCATGCTCTGGTAAGTATGCTGGAGATTGCCAACCCTTGCCTTAAAACTTTTATAGGCAATAAGACTGGCAATAAGACTGTCTGCTCTTCCAGAAGTTTTGTTTATTTGTTTAATCTCAAATAGAAAATTGCGCTTTGATTTATGCTGTTTTTTCTAGGGAAGCCTTCCAGTTCTATTTGAAGCAGAATAGGGAAGGTGGTGCATGGGAGGTGTCAAAGGCTGTCAATACTTGTGGTACTTAAAGGGCTGGACACCTTTTACAACTATAATACCAGCTCATCAGCTTTAATCAAATTTAACCTAGAACACAATCAAATCTAGGAGACTTCCTTGGTAACTGTGTTAGGGTTTATATAAAATCCCCAATAGTACCTGTGACATGCTAGTTGGCAGTGACCTAGCCCAGGGGTTTTGAGAGGGCAAAAGATGATTGGAGGACTTGGAATTCCCTTTCCTCACCAATCAGGCCCCAGAGACTCGCCCTTCATGTCCCCTGATTGGCCTCTTGGGTCACCTGGAGGGGGATAAAAGGGGCAGCACAGCTGACTCAGAGAGAGACCACAAGGAAGGAGCTTCAAAGAGCTGGACCAGTGGGGCCTGAAGGAGCAGGACCTGCAGGCAGCAGTTGGACCCTTAGCAGCACGGTGTGTAGCTGGAAGGAGAGGTTCCTGCTGGGATCCAGGATTCCTTACAAGAGGCTGTGATGGGCTGCTCTATCCAAACTATTACTGGTTCTCAGTTGCTTCTTTGATGCATGAAATAGACAAGATTGGGCAAATTCTGTGCATTTCCAATGAGGGGTGGGGCCCTGGAAATCTTGTGGTGGGGTGGAGCTAGTATACAAAGAAGTGACCAGTATTCAGCATCATGAAAACAACTCCAAACTTAAAAATCTGTGTTGTTAGCATAGTAACAGGCTAATTCAAACATTTCAGCAAGTCTGGCAATGCAAGGCTCAGGTTTACAAGGCAACATCAACTCTCCCTCAGTGTGTGGATGAGTATATCACATTACTCAGGGCCAGGTCAGGTAATCAGGAAGTCTGCATAGCACTTACTTGCTTTATCTTCTTTTGTTGTACTTCTACCTTGGGCTGCCATTGTTTATCTATAAAAAGTACAGCATTGTACACCATTGTACACCAGGCTGGATGGTGGCACACACACAATGATGTGAAAGAGGTGAACAGCCCACTGCTGGGGTTCTTGGCTGTAAAGGAGGCAAGGCCTTACTAAAAAAAAAAAGAGAATGCTAAAACACTCTGCTTTGTATCCAGACCTTCCAACATCTCATGGCTCCCTAATAGGTGATGTGATGAGGTTCTCAGCTCTGCAGTACAGCCCTTTAAAAGGTGTCTATCTGCAATTATACCAACCTCTGACAGTTCTTATTTGCTCTGTGTTTGTTACCTTTTATAAAGCTTTTTCCAAATAATCTTTCCCTAGCTCCTTTCAGGATTATCCAGCCTTTCCCCAAATGTCCCCTCTTCTTTTTATCCTTCCAGTGTAGAATTCAGGAAGCTAGACCAACATTAACACTTTATTTTCAAATACTTCTTGGTATAAGTTACTTTCTGAAACACTTTTAAATGACTAATTTTTTAATTAATAGCACACAATTATTCAATCCCATGGCACTTAAGTGTAACACTTTTTTTAAAGAATTTTTTAAAATATTAATTATAAATTAGTATCTTCCCACTTTCTGGCCCATTAACTGAGTTATTGTTTAAAAGAGTCTAATGGGGTTATACAGGCAGTCCTCAGACTTAAAATATAATTGGTTCCTGAAAATGGCGTCTTAAGTTGAAACATTATAACTCAGAACCATTTTCCCGTAGGAAACAATGTTATAAATGGGGAATTGGTTCCTGAACCAAGGCCCAATACCCTGTTTTCACCAAAAATAACCCAGAATTTTGTACTCAGTCAATTATAGATGAGTAATATAGCTACATTAATGCATTTATATTTTAAATAGCAATCATATTGACTTGCAAGGATTTCTCTGAGGTGATTTTGCTGGACTTTTTGAAGGGCTCTTGGCTGGAGTCTTCTCAGGAGTCTTGGCTGCAGGTTTTTCTGGAGTATTGTCTGCTTTCTTAAAGAATATGTCCGAGGAAGTATGGACAGATGTTCTTCAGGGAGATGGGTGACACAGCGGCTTGTTCGCTGGTGTGGTCACACATCAGATCAAGTATTATAAAGTTGAAACAAGCTGTCAATTTAGAAACTTAAGTGTGAAACGTTATAACTCAAAACAATGTAAGTCAGGGACTGCCTGTATAGGTTATCTTAGTTTGAGTAGAAGGCAAAGCAGGGTGGCATCTTAAGATGCCTGTAGATGAGCCAAGAGGCTTCTCTAATATACTGTAATTACAGTGCATTGGAGCAGACTATTAATTGAGTCTGCTGAAATGTGACAATTACCGTGTTCCAGCCATCCTCCCTGTCTCATGCATTAGTATCCCCATGCTTCAAAATAGCTGTGGGGGCACTTTAACTAAAACTCATTCAACAAGCTTTAGATAAAGTGCCCCTCAGCATTTTGAAGTGCAGGGACACTGATAAATGAAACGCTCAAGGCACTTAAATTTAAGTGGCTCACCACACCCCTGAAGCATGTGTAAAAACACCCTTGGAGACTAACTGGTTCAGAGAAGCATGAGCTACTTCATCAAATATTATAAACATTTCTCAGTTTGAGTAGCTTGCTAAAACCTCAAACCATAAATCTAAGTGTTGGCCACAAGAGGGAGCAAATGCTGTATAATACACTGAAATCTAACTATTTGTAAAGACTGACTACAAGAGAAACTTGTATCAGTTGATTTTAAGGTGCTATTTTTTAAGCAATTTTTGGTAAAACCAATGCAAAGGGCTGATGGACATGCTTAGTTCAGCTCATATGTCTTTTTGGGAGTAAATTTAAAAAGATTATAAACTGACTAAAGCTGAAATAAGTTTATCTACAAAGTTTTTTTTACTTGTTTAATTAAAATGGCTTAAAAACCATGTAACAAGTATGTTTGGACTCAGACATAGCTCAAAGAGTGATAGATGATAATTTAGCTTGGACATTTGAATTTACAATCTTGTTTTCCCTTGATATCCCTCCTTCAGATGAGGCAACTCATCTCCCTCTATGCATATTTTCCCTTGATTTGATTTCATTCAATCATCTTTCAGAGCAGTGTCATCTCATAATACTGCAGGATCATTGTAAATGCAGTTGCAAAATTAAATCAGAAAAGAGAAATCAACACATAAAAACAAAAATGAAAAAAATATTCCACTACCCTGGTGTCTGGGCATCTTCTTCATAAAATTTCTAACAAAGTCCCATGGAGATTTAATTTAATAAAAATTACAACTGAAGGTAAAGAATAAAAATACAGCTTGAGGTAAGGCTTACTTTTAATTATTTTTGGCTCGCTGAGGTTTTTGTAAAGAAAAATGTTAAATGTTTAGATCTTTTTTATGTTAAAAGGTCTTTTCACAGAGGAAGGCTTCGCAGAATTTTCTAAAGTTTCAGACAGAATTCACCTAATCTTTTCAGGATGACATTTTCATTGTGGGATTCCCCAGTGAAGAAAGCTTTGTCCCAAGCTCTAATGCACTTTCTCCTGGACTTTGTGATCTTCATTGTCCCAAGGCAGTGCAGGTATCACAGTGGTTCACAGATCAAAATTCAGTCTTTAAGGTAGTAGGGGCTTGATTCATTGATTTCTTTGAAGATTAGGGCCAAAGACTTAAACTGACATGAGTCAGTGAAGCACAGAGAATTTATTCTAGATACTGAGAGATGAAGGGGAGGATGCTAATTGTATCATTTTTTGAGGTTAATACAAAGAATAACCAGTACTAAAAGAGTGAAGAAAGTGAAGGAAGAGCAAATTAAGGTGCAAGCAGGCCAAGAAAAAACTACAGATGGATGACTTTAAAGGCAAGGAACCTGTCAAACTTCATTGGCTCTTGTGTTTATTTCAACAAGAATGATGTAGCCTACTCTGTATTCAAGAGAAGTTTGGCAATGGAACTCTTCAGGAGTCAGAGTTTGAAGACTGAATTCATAGAGAGTGATTTTCAATCTTCTGATGAGGATTTCTGTAGGGATGAAATGGAGTCAGAGGCACAGATTGGTACTCTTGTGGAAGTGGTAAATAACTACACTTAGAATAGGACATGAGGAAAAGGCAGTGTTCAAAGGAATTGTGTGACTAATAAGGCAAGTCATCTGAGCTGAAAAGGGACAGACATGTTTTCTGAACATTACAAGCAAGAGAAGCATTTCTCTCACTCTAAGGGATGCATCCACACATGCAGGCATATGCACTTGCAGTAGCTCAAATACGAGTGGCACAAATTTGAGTCAGGGATTTTTGCCTCAGCATGCATGCCTGTACATGCACTTTGGTGTGGGACAAGTTGTGCCACTTACGCCAAACTGACTGCCCAGCTCCTCCTGAGTCTGCAGCCAGGGGGAGCTGGAGGCTGGGGCCAGCATCTGTGCTGACCCCAGCAGTATAAAAGGCTGCCCTGGTGTACTTGAGGCTACTTGCTCTGCAGCAGCTTTTGGGGTGGAGGGCGGGGGAGTTGATTATACCCTTTCGTGTCCCAGACTGCTGCTGCTGTGGCTGATTGCTGCAAGCTTGGTCTCAGGAGCTTCTGGGGAGAAGATGACCAGGCCCTTTCCTGCCTGTGGCTACTATTAGCTGCTGGCTTGGTCTCAGAGCTTTTTGAGTAAGTTGGCTGCACCCCTTCCTGCCTTGGGCAGCGGTGGCTGCTGCTGCCACTGCCCCACCCAGTGGGTCATACTGCACACCACTGCCACCCTCAGAGAGGGGCCCACTGCATTGCAGCTTCTGCACCCCTGTTCTGGCCTGCTGCCCAGCACGCTACCAGCTGGGGTTGGGGGACAGCCTGGGGAGGGAGCCTGCGCTGCCTGTGGGCACCATCACTGTCAGAGCCTAAAGGTACCTTGCCTGCCCCAGCTGCCTTGGCTGGCCACCTCCACCTCCACTTTCACCAGAAGCACACCCCAAGTGGCTGAACTGGACAGCTCCTACCATCACTGCTGTTACTACTGCTGCTGCTGCCGCTGTTGTTTCTGTTGCTGCCCCCTCTCCGGAGAGAGGAAGATTCCCTGATGCACCACCTGATGCCACACCTGCACCAGGTCACTTCCTAATTGACTGATTGCTCCTACCCTCCCCCACAGCTACCTCACTGCATTGGATCCTGATTTGTCTTCCTGCCTACCGCGCTGCTGCTGAGTGACTGGCTGGAGGCCTGAGAGGAAAGATCTTCCACAAACAAAGCCCCTGCACAGCTCCTGCTATCTCTTACACCTGCCTCAGCAGCCTTCCCTGTGTGGTATTTTTTGTTTGTTTGTTGGTTTGCCCTTGTGTGGTAAGTCCTGTGGTCTACTCCCTCTGGCCTGGTGTTTGTTGTATGACTGAGCAAGCCAGCTCAAGTTTCCCCAGCATTGATTTGTTTGTCTGTTTCCCTACTCCCCAGCTCCAAACCCTGGGGAGAAGGTGGTGGTCTTCTCAGTGGGGTGCTAAGACCATGGCTGCCTCCATGTGTGCTCTTTCCTTCACCAGGTCATAATCCAGCTGGCAGTGGAAACACGGCTGGAGGCTGAGGGGTGCCTGGTAATTCCTTATCAGAGGGCCCTGCTGAAGATTTTCTATATGCTGGGGGACCTGCGGTGCTTCTGGTGCTGTGCCCATGGGCCAGGCAGGGAGGGCATGTGTGGGTCCCACTGGAAAAAGGGGTACTCCCACCACCAGTGCCCCACCTCCCTCAGGCCACTCTGGCATCCTGGCCACACCTATGAGCCCACCCATGAGCTCAAGGGACCCTACCCCCCAGCAAAGGCTAGTGGAGTCCCAGAAAGGCACCAACATCTGTGGAACGATAGTCATACCCCTGTCATGGTTTCCTTACCTTTTTGCTGGAGCCTGTCCACCTGAGGACCACCCCATGGCTGAGTGATTGCAGGTCCCCTCAGGGCGTAAAGGCCACGGGAAGGCCTGGACACAGCTGGAGCCCTGTAATGTGGAGGACTCCTTTCCCCCTCCCAGGACCACCACACTGGGAGGGGGGAGGAGTGGCCCAGCCTCCAGGGGCCTCCCCAGCTGTGCTTGATACCCCACCTCTGGGAAACATCAAACAGGTAATTCCCTACGGAGGAGGTTTCAGGGCTGCTGGAGAGTCCCGAACAGGAGCCCATGGGGGAAGCCCTTCATTCTGCTGACCAAGGCCTACCCCGCTGCCAAAACCACGGGCGCTGAGGCTGAAGCCTGTCCAAAGGAAGGCCTGGTGGCAGAGCTGCCTCCTTCTGATCTAGGGGATACAGAGGCCCTGGGTCTCACCCTGTTGAGTTCTGAGGGAGGTGGTCCCCTTTTCCAGGACCCTGAGGCAGACACCAGAGCCACCCTGGTGCCTGATGGGCCTCTTCCCTCCCCCTCCCAGGAAAACCTCACTTGCAGCCTGACCCACAGTCCTGCACCAGAGGGGACCTCACCATGACCCCCTAATCAATGGGCCAGTCTAGTAGTCTTGTCAAGGACCCTGCACAGACCCCCCCCCCGGCTCCAGCTCTACCTCACCATTTTGTGAAAGAGCCCCACCCTTGCCCCAGGGGGCTGCAGAGTTCTCCAATCCTAACCAGAGCCCAGGGTCTTAGCAGACTGGGAGGTTAAGATGGTGCAGAAAGAGCCTGCTGAGCTCCAGGACCAGGAGGAGGATGCCTGACAACCAGCAGGTTCCATGGAGCCCGCAGACCTCTCAGTCCTAGTGGTGCCTAGGGATAAGCTACTTGCATTTCTTGGCTGTGACTACACCTGCCAATCTGTCAGCAAGGTACAGCTAGCCTTGGATCGCTGGGGAGAATTTGACAGTGTCTTTGCCACTTGAGGACACTGGCAGGGGAAAGCAAGGGGCCCAAAAGCTGCAATGCGTGGATCTATAGGCAGGCCCACAGTTTCATAGATGCCCTCTATACATATGGGAGGGCACTACGCGAACTGGCGGGGCCCACACCAGGCATTGAGATGCACAAGGCCCCTGTTGAACCACTTAGTCCGCTCCCGCCGCCTTTCCCAGCCCCCCCCGAGCCATGAGATCATTTAAGATCATGAGCCTCAATGTCCACAGCTGCAGGAAGGGTCTCTGGAGGAGCCAGGTACTCTCCTTTCTTTAGAAGGTAGGGAACCCCATGGTATTCTTGCAGGAGACCCTGATGACTCCAGCTGATGAGCCAAATTGGTGGTGGAATCGGGGAGGCAGAGTCTTCTTTAGTTGCCTCTCAGCCACCACATGGGGTGGCCACCCTGTTCTCCCCAGGCCTGCATCCAGATGTTCTCCAGGACGTTGAGGTAGTGCCGGGCTGCCTGCTGCACCTCAGGGTCCCAGTGCATGGGCTGGTCCTGAACCTTCTCAATGTGTATGACCCAGTGAAGGACCCTAAGTTGACAGATTTCTTCCACCATTTGGCCACATACATCAGCACCCTCAACCTTTGAGTGCCCGGTCCATGATGGGGACTCTAACAACACCCTAGCCATGTGAGACTGGTCAGGCAGGGAGTGGAACCAGGCTGCCATGGGCATTCTCAGGGAGATCCTGATGGACTACTCCCTGGTGGACATCTGGTGTACCTGTCATCTCACTGAACCTCCTGCCTTCACTTATGTGAGGGTGAAGGAGGAGCAGGCATGCCACTCCCGGTTAGACCTAGTTTATATCTCTTTGCCTGGGCTCACTTCTCTGGCACCCTGTCATCCCCTTTCAGTGATCGCCTTGTCTGGGCCTGGGTATCCGGGATTGGCATACTGGCATTTCAATACCAGCCCGCTGGAGAATGTGGGCTTCAGGCAGGCTTTCTGGGATCTTTGCCTGGCTTGGCAGGAGCAATGGGCAGGCTCAGAGATGGTGGGATGTGGGGAAGGTGTGCATCTGGCTTCTTTTCCATGCCTATACTCAGGGGACATCTGGCAGAGGGAGGCAGTCCAGGAGCAGCTCGAGTGGGAAAGCACTAGAGCTGGAGAGGTGGGCCACTGATTCAACCAACCTGTCTCTTTGCAGAGAGTGTCAGGAGAGGCAGGAAGAGCTTTGTGCTCTGGATGACCACCATGCCCATGGTGCATTTGTCTGCTCACATGTCCAGCTCTTTCAGGAGATGAACCATCCCATTTCTATGTCATGGAGAGGAAGGGGGGCGGGGGGCAAAAAATGTATCACCTGCCTTCTGGTGGGTGACGGTACCCTCTAACAGATTGAGATGAGATGTTCCAGTGCACACAGGCCTTCTCTGAAGAGCTCCTCTCCCTGGATCCAAACAATGCTCCTGTCAGACTCTGTAGGAGGGACTCCAGCAGGTCAGCATGGGTGACTGGGACTGGCTGGAAGCTCCTCTCACTCTGGCTGAGTTTTCAGCCGCTCTCTGCCTGATGCCTGGCAACCTCTGATGACCTCAGAGTTCTACCGGGCTTTCTGGGATGTCCTCAGCCTGGACCTTGCTGCAGTCTGGGTCAAATCTGAGGGAAGTGGGGAGAGCCCCCTGTCATGCTGGAGCTGTGCTGACCCTCCTGCCAAAGAAGGGAGATCCCAGTGACTCCTTCAAGTGGAGAGGATGCTTCACCAGCATGCAGGGTGACAAGAGGAAGGGAAGCACAGGTAAGTATAAATGTCTAAGGAGCAGGAGGCCACAACTGTCCTGGGAGTGGGAGGAAGGCACGAGGCACCCTCAGGAGGCCTCAGGTGCCTCTACACTAATGCTCGGAGTATGGGGAATAAACAGGAGGAACTCGCCCTCAGAATAGCCAGTTCAAACCCAGGCATAGTAGGGATCACAGAAACATGGTGGGATTCATCCCACAACTGGGCAGTGAGCATTAGGGGCTATCGGTTCTACAGGCAGGATAGAGAAGGAAAGAAGGGAGGAGGTGTGGTGCTCTATGTCAAAGAGCAATTCACATCCTCTGCCAGCAAATTGGGGTTGGAGGAGGGGCAAGCTGAAGTGCTTTGGGTTAAGATGCAAGGGGGTCATGGGGAGAGGGATGTAGCGGTGGGGGTCTACTACAGACCCCCCAACAAGGGGGAGGAGCTGGACCGGGAATTATCAGGCCAGCTTGCAGAGGCACTTAAGGCAAGGGATGTAGTTGTCATGAGTGATCTAAATTACCTGGACATGTGCTGGGAGGAGCAGTCAGCCAGGTTGGACTGTTCCAGAAGGTTTCTGGCTGAGATACAAGCCCTCCACTTAACCCAGGAGGTGCACAGTCCCACCAGAGGAAATGCCCTGTTGGACCTGGTCCTGGCCACAGGCCATGATCTGGTAAGGGGCCTCCAGGTCCTTGACCACCTGGGTGATAGCGATCATCACTTGCTGGAATTCATCATCCAGCGCAGGGTGGAAAAGGCCTGCAGTAAGGCAGTAGCCCTAGACTTCAAGAGGGCCAACTTCAAGGAGTTGAGGAGATTGGTGCGAGAGGTGCTGGGGTTCTCGAGGGCAGGGGCCCAAGATGAGTGGTCGTTTCTTAAGGAAACGATACTCAGGGCCCAAGAGGTGATGATCCCAACTAGAATCAAGGGGGGCAAGAGTGCCCAAAAGCCTCCCTGGCTCACCAAGGATGTCTGGGAATGGCTGGTTGCCAAAAAGGCAGTGTACACCCAGTGGAAAGGCAGGGGCGCGATCTCCAAAGAGGAGTATACCTCCACTGCTCGGCCCTGTAGGGGGGCTGTTAGGAAAGCTAAGGCGGACGTAGAGCTAGGACTTGTGTCCATGATCAAAGAAAATAAAAAGTCCTTTTTCAAATATATAGGGAGGATGAAGAAGGCACTGAGAAATGTAGACCCCCTGCAAGATACGCTGGGCACTCTGGTGGTCGCACCAGAGGAGAGGACAGACCTCTTTAACAAATTCTTCACCTCCATTTTCTTGTGCAGGGACAGGGACTTCCCCACTGTGATTCAAGATGGACTCGAGGGAAATGCCTCAAGACCTAAGGTTGAGGAGGACCGAGTTAGAGTGCTACTGGAGGGGCTAGACGTGTTCAAATCAGCAGGTCCAGATGCTCTCCACCCCAGGCTGTTGAGGGAGCTAGGTTATTGCAGGGACCTTGGCACGGCTTTACGAGTGCTCGTAGTGCTCAGGCCAGGTGCCAGATGATTGGAAGATAGCCAATGTGGTCCCCATATTTAAAAAAGGGAGGAAGGAGGACCCAGGCAACTATAGGCCTGTCAGTCTTACCTCAATCCTGGGGAAACTCATCAAGGAGCACATCTGTGATGGGCTGGCATCAGGGATGATGCTCAAGGGCAACCAGCATGGTTTCATTAAGGGCAGGTCATGTAAGACCAACTTGATTGCCTTGTACAATCAGGTCACAAAAGCATTGGATGCAGGTGTCACCATGGTTGTAGTCTTTCTGGACTTCAGTAAGGCCTTTGACATTGTCGACCACCCCATCCTCATTAAAAAAATAGGTGACTGTGGCATCAATGCCTACATGATCAGATGGACAGATCAGATGGCTGAAGGGTCATACTCAGAGGGTGGTGGTGGACAGGTCATATTTGATCTGGGGGGAAGTGGGCAGCGGAGTCCCCCAGGGCTCGGTCCTTGGGCCTGCACTGTTCAATTTATTTATCGGCGATTTGGACAATGGGGTGAAAAGCAACCTGTTCAAATTTGCTGATGATACCAAAATATGGGGAGAGGTGGGCATGTGAGCAGGGAGGGAGAGACTGCAGAAAGACCTGGATAGGTTGCAAAGGTGGGCTAACACAAACAGGATGCATTTCAATACGGACAAGTGCAGGGTGCTGCACTTGGGCAGTAGTAACCAGCAGCACACTTATAAGATGGGAAACTCCCCTCTTGAGAGCACGGAGGCAGAAAGGGATCTTGGAGTCATTATTAACTCCAAGATGAACATGGGCTGACAATGCGAGGTCACGGTTGGCAGGGCTAACCAGACCTTATCGTCCATCCACAGGTGCATCTCAAGTAGGGCTGAGGAGGTGATCCTCCCCTCTACGTGACACTGGTCAGGCCACAGTTGGAGTACTGTGTCCAGTTCTGGGCACCCCACTTCAAGAGGGATGTGGACAACATTGAGAGGTTCCAGAGGAGGGCCACCCACATGATCCGGGGACTGCAGGGCAGACCCTACAATGAGAGACTACGGGACCTGAACCTGTTTAGCCCTCACAAAAGAAGGCTGAGGGGGGATGTGGTGACCATCTATAAACTCACTAGCGGGGACCAGGAGGGTTTGGGGGAGACCTTGTTTCCCCTAGCGCCCCTCCAGGATAACAAGGAATAATGGCCACAAGTTGTTGGAGAGTAGGCTTAGATTAGACATCTGTAAGAACTACTTCACAGTCAGGGCAGCTAGGATCTGGAACCAACTTCCTAGGGAAGTGGTGCTGGCTCCTACCCTGGGGGTCTTTAAGAAGTGGCTCAATGCTTACCTGGCTGAGATCATTTGAGCCCAGTTTTCTTCCTGCCCAGGCAGGGGGCCGGACCTGAAGATCTGCAAGGTCCCTTCCGACCCTACTTCTATAATTCTATGACCTAAGGAATTGGTGTCCTGTGTCCCTCCTCTGCATGGACTACAAGGTGGTCCCAACCAGATGTACATGGTGTCCAGACATTCCATCTTTGACAACCTGTACCTGGCTCAGAACCTCCTGGAGCTAGCATGCCAGGAGGGCCTGTATTTTGCCCTTATCTCTGGACCAGAAGGTGTCTACAGAGTGGATCATGGGTACCTCACAGGCACATTGTGGGCTTTTGACTTTAGGCCCTGCTTTGAGCAGGCTCTCTAGATGCTGTACACCTCTGCAGAATATTTGGTCAACCTCAACTGGACCCTAACAGAGCCCATCCCATTCAGGAGAGAGGTGTGTCAAAGCTGCCCGCTGTCAGGCCAGCTGTACACCTTGCCCCTGGAGCCCTTCCTTGTTCTCCTGTGGAAGCAGGTGGCAGGGTTGATGCTCTGGGATCTGACAGTGCAGCTGGTTCTGTCAGCATATGCTGATGACATACTCCTCACAGTCCAGGACTCGGGTGACCTGGTGCAGGTGGAGGCCTGCCAGGCATTGTACTCAGTAGCCCCCTCTGCCTTGGTCAATTGGGTCAAGAGGTTTGGCTTGGTGGTGGGTGATGGGTGGCAGGTGGGCTCACTTCCACCCACTTTCCGCAGGATCCTCTGGAGCGTGGGCTCACTGCTCTACTTGGGAGTCTACCTGTCCTCCACAGACCCTTCCCCATCAGAGAACTGGCACCAGCTGAGGGCAGGACTCCAGAAATGGGCACAGGAGTTTTTCTGGCCAGGATGGCACTGGGTCACTGTAGAGGTCCTGAACTTACCCTTGCATGAGGGTGGCCAGGCCCTGGCTTGCCTGCACAGTCAGGTCTTGGCATTCCACCTTCAGGCCCTGCAGTAACTACTATATGGTGTTGGTAGCCACGTGGCATGGGGCCATCTGGTGCATGCTTTCCTTCTCCCCTTCTGGGGACTCTGATATGACTGGCAACTTCTCAGTCTGTGAGGCTTCTCCCTGCGAGGGATGCCAGATTTCTACCATGACCTCCTCTGGGCCTGGAGGGTGGTCTTCACCTCCAGGTTCCCCGCAACAGTTGCCCAGAGTGCCAACCTGCTCGTTGAGCCCCTACTCTAGAACCCTCAGCTGGAGGTGCCGATGGCAGAGGCATCCCGGTTGCAACAGAGGTTAATCCTGGCTGGTGTCACCCGTATTAAAGACTGGCTGGACTACAATAGGCAGGAGTGGGTGGACCCTGCTGCACTGGCCCAGTGCATGGGTCTATCCACGACATGTGCAACCTGCCATCTGGTCCACAAGGTGAAATCTGCCCTACCTCCCAATGTCCTTGCCTTTTTCGACCAGGTCCTGTGCAGCGGTGGTCCCTGCCCCGCCCTGTCCTCCAGCCTACTGGCATTTGTTGTGGGGCCGTTGCCTTGCCCAGCTTCACAGTACTCTCCATTCCAAGAACCACCTGAGCCAGCTGGAGGACACCAGACTGGTCCGCTTTTCCACTATCCATTGTTGCCACCTTTACATGCTCATGTGCTGCATTGTCTGTCATGCCACCCTCACATCCCACCCAGACACCAAGTGGCAGGACCTGCTTGGTGAGGGCATGCTCGGTGGGGTATCCCAGTGGCTGAATCTGTAATCTACCCTCATCCCATGAGCCCCTGGGGACCTCAGTTGGCAGCTCCTCCATGGAGCTGTTACCACAGGTGTGTATGCTGTGAGCTTCATAGACACCCCAGGCTCCTGCCCCTTCTGTGGGCAGAGGGAGACCCTGATGCACATGACCCTCGAGTGTGCCAGGCTGCAGCCCCTCCACCTCCACCCAAGAGCTGCCTCTTGAGGTTCTGGTTGAATTTCACCCCCACCTTTTTGGTTTTGGTCAGCCCATCCACAACCCCACTAAGCTGACCTCCTGGTCAACCTCCTCTTGGCCATGGCCAAGTGGGCCCTGTATTTGACCAGGAAAGAGGCCCTGGCCAGGAAGGTGCCCAGAGATTGTGGGCCCACTTTCCTCTCCCTTGTCCATGCATGTCTCTGGGTGGAGCACCAGTGGGAGGCATCCACCAGGTCCTTGGATGCCTTTGAGGACCAGTGAGTATGGCCTGGGGCGCTCTGCTCAGTGTCCCCCTCAGGTGCACTTATTTTCATATTTTCACCCTTTGACCCACACAACACTCCTATCCTTGTTTTTTTTTCGTTATTTGTTCCAAGTATTTTGTTGTGTCATCCATCCATTGGCCCCATACATTAGGAGCTATTAGTTAGCTGTGTGGGCCTCAGAGCCCATGATAACTGGGTGATATAAATAGTCAGAAGCTTCTGGGAGGAAGTTGGCCATGCTCCTTCCTGCCTCAGGCTCCTGCTGCTGCTCCTGCCCCCCATGGGGGGGTCCTCTGCTGTAAGCTGCTGTCTACCCCCCAGGGGGGCTGCCACATCCCCACACCCTAGCACTGCACTTCAGCTTCTGTGCTCCTGTTTTGGTCTGCTGCTCAACCCACTGGCAAGCCATGCCTGGGGCACAGCCCAGGGAGAGGGCCTGAGCTGCCTGCAGGCCCCTCCCCCACCACCATTGTTGACACCTAAGGTTGCCTTGCCTGCTCTAGCTGCCCCAGACTACCCTTCACTTTCACTTGAAACATGCCTTGGGTGGCTAACCTAAATGGCTGCCACTGCTGCAGCTGCTGCCACCTGTGCTGCCACTGCCCCACATCAGGAGCAGAAGGGAGGGGGTGAAATTCCCTGCTGCACCATGTTGCATCACCCTGCACTGCACCCGCACTGGATTATTTCCCTAATTGAATGTTTTCTCCTGCACTCCCTCATGGCTGCCTCACCACATCTGATCCTATGCCTTGTTTCCTGCCTGCTGCTATGCTGTTAGGTGCCTGGCTGGAGACCTGAGGGGCTTCTGGACTGAGCTCCAGCAAACAAAACTCCTCTACAACTCTAGCCATCTTTTACATCTGCCTCAGCAGTCTCCCTTGTGTGTTTTGCCCTTGTGTGGTAAGTCCTGTGGTCCACTTCCCTTGCCCTGTTGTTTGTTGTGTGGCTGAGTAAGCCAGCTTAAGTCTCCCCAGCCTTTATATGTGCATTTTCCCTCTCCCCCACCTTCTCTGGCCATAGCTTGCCTAGTTTCCTGTGGGGCTGTAGCTCAGTGAATTTCAGCTCCCCCTCTCTTTCCCCCATCAGCCCCAGTCTGTCCCTATTGGATTCACTAACCCTTCCATGTTTTTTGTTTTTATTTTTTGAGTTCCCTTTCCCTTATCTGAAGCAATGGCAGAGCAGGAACCTTTTGGGGGGGCAAAGAACCCTACAGAACTTCCTGCAGCCCCCATTGTAGGGGTAGATTCCAGTCAGGCCCCTGAGGCAGTGCATATCCCTACAAACTTCACCTTGGGGACAGAGTCCAACCAACCCCTTCCAGAGGCAGACCAGCCTATAAACCCACTGCAGGGCTGAGTAAGACTCTAATGCAGGGGCCATGGGGGTCTCCCCCAGCCAGGCCCCCCCAAAGGGACTCCCAACCCCCACCCACCATCAGGGACCCAGGGCAAGGCCAGTAGAAAGGGATCCTCTTCAGCCTCCTCCACAGCTGGGGGTGTGAAGGGCAAGGGCGCTGCCCCTCAGCCTAGACCACTGGTGCCTGAGGGGACTAGGTGCACTACACCACCTACTACACCCACTCAGCCTGTCCCTGGCCCTAGCCCTGGCCCCACCAAAGTGGCCCCTCAGTGAGGGAACCGCACCTATGCACAGGTAGCCACTGGGCCTGGACCCTCCACCAACAGCCATTCCAGCTCAGGCAGCAAAGCTCTCTTTCCGGCAGTTGCCTATAGGCATGGGGTGAAGTGCTATCTACCCAAGGAGGAGGACCTGCACTTTGAGACCTGGGTGCAGGCCCTAGCTCAGGTGGTGGGGGCCCGCAAGACTGTGGCAGCCTCCTGCTTTCGCAGCAAGGGTTTTTTTTCCTTGCCTTGGAGGCTGCCGCACAAAAGGTGGTGGAGAGGGAGCTCGTAGTGGAGGATGAATACATCTCCTTTGAGCCCCTAGAATAGCTGGGGACCCAGGTTGTCCTCAGCTCCAAACCCTGGGGAAGGTTCTCTCTCCAGTGGTGGCCATTCCACTGGGGTGCTGAGACCCCAGCCTCCACTATGTGTGCTCTTTCTGCTGCCAGGTCATGATCCAGCTGGCTGTGGAAGCATGGCTGGAGGTGAGGGATGCCTTGTGATTCCTTTTCAGGGGACCCTGGTGAAGGTGTTTAATATGCTAGGGGACCAGATATGCTTCCGACACTGTGCCCTGGGGCGCTTACATTCCAAGTGCCCCAGGGCCAGGTGGGGAAGGCATCCATGAGTCCCACTAGCAAGAGGGGTGCTCCTGCCACTGGCACTCCTCCAGGTCCTCCTGGCATTCCAGCCACAACACCCAGCACCCCTCCTGTGAGCTCAGGGAACCCATCCCCCCCATCAAATTTGGCAGAGTCCTGGGCAGAGAGGCAGCAGCCAAGAGGAGAGAAGAAGCAGGGCCCCTTCACCCCTAGCCATGCCCCTGTTGCAACTGCTCTACCCTCTCCTGCTGGAGTTTTTCCACCCAAGGACCATTCGATGGCTGAGTGGGTGCAGGTCCCTTCTGGTTGCAAAGCCAAACACAAGGCCCAGGCACAGCTGGAACCCTCTGAACTGGAGGACCCCTCCCCTCCCCAGAACCACTACACAGATGGAAATAGCATCCCAGGTTACTGGAGGACCCTTCCCCTCCCCAGAACCACTACACAGGTGGAAATAGCAGCCCAGGTTCCAGGGCCTCCCCAGCTGTGCCTGACAATTCACCCCTGGGAAAGATAAAGCAGGTAATCCCAGTGAAGGAGCCTTCAGGGCTACTGGCCAGTCCTGAGCAGGAGACCTCATGCTCCATTGGCCAGGACCTGGCCCCTGAGACCATGGGAACCAAGGCTGAGGCCTTGTCCAAACCAATGATAGGTCTGGTAGTGGAGCCCTCCCCCTCCAACAGCCTGGGGGAAACAGGGTTGCTGGAGCTAACCCTGGTGAGTCCTGAGTGGGGAGATACTTTCCCAGAATCCTGAGGCAGGCACCAATGCTACCCCAGTGCCTGACAGGACTCTGTCCCATCCCAAAAGGGGTGGAGGTAAGGTCCCCTGACTGATCTTGCTAGGAACTCCGTGGTGTTCTGACTCTGCTCTGCTGTGATGGAGTTGCTGGCTGTCAGCAAGGTCCAGCTGGACCTGCTGGCTGCTTGCTCCTTTAAGGGCTGGAGCAAGCAGCCAGCAGGTGCCTGATTAGGGCAGCCATTTTAATGTCCAGCTCTTAAGACTGGGGCAGCAGTTTACTGCCAGTTGGCAAGGGAGAAACATTGCCCACTTGAGCTACTGCTCCAGCCCCATCTTGGAGGTAAGGGAATGGGGACAGCAGGAGGTACCTAGTCCTAGGCATTACCTAAAACTGCATCCTGCTGCTGTAGGGAGGCCTGGTGGTACAGCGTAATTTAAATACCAGGACCATGAACCTCCCCAGTGAAAGGCCAGTCAGGGCATCTTAATAACCCTAGCCCCTACCACTCAGTGGTATTGTGTGAGCTAAGGGAGGGCTAGGCATGCTTGTAGAAGCACCTGAGCCTGCAGGGCTGAAGGATCCCAAGCCCTAGTGAGAAGGCATAGAGTGAACTGTAAGGAGGGGGCAAGAATGATATGATGCCTGGTGAGGGGCTAGGGGTGAAGTCAGCCTGGGGTTTGGATAATCGAGCAGTCACTGCTCAGATGAGGGCCAAGAAAGGGACCCAAGAGATTGGTCAGGGCTACTTGAGGAATGCAAGAACAAGCCTGAAAGCTTGCAGGAGCTGCTCAAGGAAGCAGGGCAGGGTGCATAGTCCAGAGATGCGTGGAGTGACAGAGGCCCCTGTGGGTGGGGGCAGAATGTTAGAGGTCATACAAAGGTCTGAGTTTGACCCAGCTGCAAGCCAGAGCAGTACAAACAAACAGGGTGATATCTGCAAGGCATGGAACATGTTTAGGGATGGTTGGAGTATGTATGTATGTATTGCCCTTTGATAGTGGGTGCTTGAAGGGCAGCATTCTGCCTAATTAACAACTTAATTATATTACAACAAGGCATGGCAGGAGAGCAAGGTGGGCAGTTTGCCCATAGACAGAGGGCAGGCCACTATTGAGATTGGGCCTGGGAGTTTGCCCCTGTCACACCTGCTGTCTTGTGAGGGAATCCCACCCTCACCCTCACTCCTGTCCCAAAGGGCTGCAGAGCTCTCCCAAACCCAACCCAAGTCTTGGCCATAGCAGACTAGGGTACTCAGACAGTGCCCAAGAAGCCCACTGAACCCCAGGGCCAGGAAGAGGACACCTGAGAACAAGCAGGCTCTTGGTCTCAGCTGTCCCTAGGGGCTAGCCATTTGCATTCCATGACTGCAAGTTCATCTGGTGGTCTGCCAGCAAGGTCCAGCTCATCTTGAACCACCGGGGAGATTTTGATAGTGTCCTCAACACTGCAAGGGTGCTGGGGGGGGCAAGGGGCCCAAGTGCTGCAATGCCTGGATCTATAGGCAGGCCTGCAGTTTTGTAGATGCCCTCTATAATGGTGTTTTATTTTAATCATGGACGAACACAAATTTTGGGGTATCTTAAAAAAATCCCAAATTCACTCTTTATCAGAGAATTTGCAATTTTTGAATAGGAAGCACCAGGATATATAGCTAGAGATGGATCGATCAGCTGGGCAATATTTTATTGATATATTTACAATTTTAAAGCAATTTGGAAGCCTACCAGTACCTCTATCATAATAAAATAAATTCTAAATGTCTATATGCTTTGGTGTTTGCTTCTTCTTTTTTTTTTTTTTTTTAATCAAAGAAAGATCAGAGCTCCCCTTGACCCTTTCACTAGCCAGGATGTGGGGACAGCTGCCAGCAGCAGGTCCTATCCTGTCTAGCAACTGGGTATGCAGGGGGGATGTGGGGTTTGCAGGAAGGGGATGGGAAGGGGAATGTGGGTGTGGAGTTCTTGGGAGGGTGTGTGGGGAGCATGGGGGATTCATTGGTGAGTGTGTGGGGAATGTGGGTATAAGGGTGATGTGGGGTTTGTGAGGGGACTTAAGTGGGGGCTGCCACACACTTGCCCCCTAGGGTTGCTAACTCTAACTGAAGCTATTCTGGGAGATTTCCCCCTGCAGGATGTGGAGGCAGCCCTGCCTCTGGCTCGGTGTGTGGCACACCTTGATGACGCAGCATGCACTCCCAGATTGCTTTCAATGGTCACCAAGAGATCAGTGCCAAATCCAGTAGACTCCCAGTCAATCTGGGAGGGTTGACAACCCTACTGACCCCCACCTGCCCCTTGCAGCACTGGTAGCAGCAATCAGCTGGGCCATGAGGGCCATGGCCTGGCTGCATGAACAGCCCTGTGGTGGATCAGCACTGCCTCACCCAAGGGGTGCAAACATGTAGACAGAACCAACCCAGCCTGGCCAGACAGTGCACAGCTTTGGACAGGACGGGGAAAGCTGTGTGCTGGCAGGGCAGGCCAAACCAGTCTGAGTCCATTCAATACAGAGCCCACGTTAGGTAGTGCTGCCATGGGCCGGCCATGGCCCTGATAGCCTGGCTGGCTGCTGCTGCCAGTGCTGCAGGAGGCAGGTGTGAAGTGAGCCCTGCTCAAGCCCCTCCCCCATAAACCCACCCACAAACCTCACACATCCCCATATCCAAAAATCTCCCTCACCCCCATGTCCCTGCTAATTTACCTGGGACAGCACCCAGGTTCAAGTCATGCCAGAGGCTTACCCTGCTTCTTTTTATCCCAGCATGCTAAGGGAGCATGCTGGGGCAGCAGATGCACCATAGAGATGCTCTGGCTGTGTACCAGAGCATCTCTCTGGAGGACCCTGCCTCTGGGTTGCCTCAGGGCAGTTTCCTGGAATGTGCCGTGCCCTGGTTTTTTTTCTGTGGGTTTTTTTGATACCTGAATTTCCAGGCATCATGTTTAAAGTCACTTTTCTGTTCCCAGCATTCCTCTTGTGGTATTTCAAACTGCTTTGAGATGCTGCAGCAGGCACATGTGTGCTCATCTGAATCAGCATTTTCTGTTGGAAAATTGCTTTATTAGAACACTTTCAACCAACATTACCTGTTACGTTCAAAGCAGTAAGTTGCACTTCCCCATTATTTGAATATTGGCAACTGATCATTTTCCATTATGAAACCTTTGAATAGTATTCTACAAACAGTGATATGTCAGACTGAGAGAAGCTCTCAGGGGTTCCCCCTCCCCCCCTTTCTAAAATATCCATAAGGTATTAGAATTATTCAATTTGATACATACTTTATATGGACTCCTCTTTTAAAAGATGTGTCCAGCTGTTTTGTTGTCTACTATTTAGACAACAAGGTTTTTCCTTACTTCAGGGATCACCTGCACTGCAAATTAGTCATAACATAGGCCCAGAACACACCAAAAGGATCCAGACTGTCCCCCACCCATTGCCTCCTCAATCTACCTGTCTTTTATGCATCCCAGCCCAGCCTCTGGCTTCTTTACTTCTTATTCTGTCTAGGAAGAGCACACACCAACTGCTGAAACTTCCTTAGTCTGACGAAGAGGTTTTGAATCCAAAAGCTTGCCTAATAATTGTTTTCCAATTATTGAAGTTGGTCTAATAAAAGGTATCAGATTCACCCAAAGAACCTTGTCTGCCTATGTAAGAGAGCAAATTTAGTTAGCTAGGATACAAGAAAAAAGGATAACTAGGCATCTTAAAGCTTAAAGACTATTCATGTGAATAAAGAGGACAGGACCTAATGTGGGGGCAAAATAACTAATTTATTTTAGGATGAAGCTTTACCAGTGGTAAATGGGGATCATTACAGTTGCTCCAATACCAGGGGAACTAGACTCTAACTCAAGATTCAATGCTATGTTCCCACATAAACAGTAACATTTAGAACAGTGGTTCTTAAATTTTTTTAGACTCAAGGCACCTCTCCACTAACTTTAGTGAACTGAGTAGCACCTCATTTCAGAAACCAATTTATTTATTACAGTGCTTGCCTCTTTGCAAAGGCATCAGGCAATGGGGCTAGAGGGAACATCCAGGTCCTTTGCACCCTTCAAAAGATCTTGCAACACCCTAGTTGAGAATCGCCATATTTAGAAAAACGTATTAAAATTGGTACTCTTCAAATGCCTCAATTACTGCATATAACATATCTACTGAAAAAATAACCTATAGTAGGACACTTTTCATGGAGAAATTCATGAAGAACAGATCCTTTGGGAGCTATTAAATAGAACAGTCAGGGATATTCCCTAAGCCAATTATGGTTGATGCCAGGCCGAGTACGAGAAGGGGTGGATTACTCCAGACGTGCCCTCTTCATATACTCTCTCTCCAAAGCATCTACTGCTTGGAATTACTAGAGAACGGCTACTGGGCTAGATGAGCTGTTGGTTTGTCCTGTGAGACACTACGTGTGTTCTCATTAGTTCCAGGTTAACCAAATCATACAGGATATAAATTGCAATTTCTTATGAGGAAGAGCAGCTGATAAACAATTTCCATGAGACTGCACTTTAATTTATAAATTTACATTAACAGCCAAGTTAACTTTTGCTGCTTCTACTTTAATTTTTACTAGCAGTTACTCTACAGTGCAGCTATTTTTCAGTTATTCAACTGCCAACCCTACAGATGGTTTGACAGGTTCTGGTTCCAGCTGCTGAGAGGAAGGGAATGAAGACAGCTCAGTACCCCAAAATGATTTTTTTTTTTTAAACTGGCAGTTAGACCACAGAATAAACCACATCTGATTGATCCTTTCATACACAAAATATTTTACTCACATGATAATACCATGTGTGACATGGGTGAACAGGATCACTCCATAAAAGGAGAGAGGCATGCAGAGCTTGTGGAGGGAAGCAATGTTCATTACCTCTCAGTCTAGTAAAGTGTATTTTGGGGGTGGGCAGGGAAAGGATAGCACTAATCTTTTTGCTTGTATAACCTGGGGGGTACTTCAAGAGGTACCCCCTCTCCAATTGAAGGGATCAGAGCAGGTGCACAAGCACTGTGGGAGACATACCCTCCTTCCCCTATAGAGCAGGGCCAGATCACCAATAGGGACTTAACCATATACGTTTTAATGAGAAAAAAAAGTAGTGGGAATATAACATTTATAAATCAATGGGTATAGGGGACTGTGATAGCACCGGGGAGGGTGACCTATCTTCTGCATTATCTGCACCTTACGCAGGCCACCCTTGGAGCCCTCTTGGACCTCTGCTGTCCTGCTCTAATCTCATCTGCCATATCTTGATGTTATTAGTGGAGACTACCGATCCTATTGTGTATGTTGGGGGTCTCTCCTTTAAGGTTCTGACCCCATACCTAAGCCTCATGGGCTATGCGTGGCTCCTACCACCCCAATACTACACCCCAAGCCTCACAAATGGAGAGAGACTGAACATCTATTCCATCCCCCTCCTTCTACACCCTTCCCTCAGGGCCTTCTCTGCAGTGCCACCTTTCTCTCAGGGCCCCCTCCTCCAGGGCTCACCACACTGCTGCCCCCCTCCTCCAGGGCTCACCACACCTGCACTGGGGCTTCTCTACAATGCCCCCTTCTCTGGGGCTGTGGTCTATACACCCCAAATACTGCACCCCCACTGGCACTGGGGTCCCCACACTAGTGCAAGTCCCCTATGAGGCCTCCTCCATCCCCTGACAGCATCACCCAAACCTCCACTTATAAACAAAACACAAGCCACTAAGTTATAACATAATTTAAAGCCGCACAGCTTATAGCCATCATCCTTTGCCCAGCTTGGGCTATACCAGCAGTTATCACATCATTACTCAGGGAACTCCTACCTCTCTGGCTACTAGCAGAGAACTGCTGCTTGGCCTGCTGCCTGTGGTTTATATAGGAGCCAGGCCCTGCCCCTTCTTATCAGCTGGCCAAGCAGGTGCAGATCATTAGCTCCCTCTAGTTGCCTCAGCAACCAGCACCTGAGGAGTCTTCCCAGCTCTCTCAGTAGTAGGCACCATAGTGCCCTGCTACAGGGACACTACAACACCCCAAGGGTACAGGATTCAATAAAGGTTAGGAATTTACATTTGTAGACATTCATCCACTTGACAAAAGACAGGTTTAACAAAATATAAAACACAAACAGCACAACAGAATACTGGTTGGAGAAATATAAAGTGTACAAGATACAAAACATTAAATAACAAGAAATATAGGGCCTAGGTACCAGGATACACAATGATACCCTTCCACTGCAACAAGAATTTTTCCTTGTCATTTCACTCACACCAATTGGGACTTAAACTTAGACTTTCTGCCTGTTATGTGGGAGATGTATCACCCAGCCACCAGTGCTGGTACTACTCAAAGCTGCTAGGACTTTTGGCCTTCCAGGAGCCCCTGCCTTATGTTGAGCTTCCTGGACTCTTGCTGGAAGACCTGGAAGCAGAGCTAGGAACTTCTCAGGTCACTACCTAGTTTCTTGCTGGAGCTAGGGAACCTCTCCTGCTGGCTGCAGCCTCTGGTAGGAGATCCTGGAGCTCAGCAGGAGCTTCTTCTGCTGGCCACACACTGCACTGCTGAGGGTGCAACTGTTGCCTGCAGGTCCCACTCCTTCAGACGCTTCTAGGACAACTGCTCCTGCCCTGCTGGCCCAGGTCTTGCCAGCTCTTTGAAATTCCTTCTTCCTGGTCCCTCACTGGTCTCCTCTGAGTCAGCTGCATTGCCCCTTTTATCCCCCTCCAAGTGACCCAAGGGGCCAATCAGCAGGCATGGGTGAGTCTCTGGGGCCTGATTGGTGAGGAAAGGGAATGCAAGCCCTCCAGTCATCTTTTACGTTTTCAAAACCCTGGGCCAAATCATTACTAGATAGCCCATCATATTTGTTTCTGAGGCATCTTCTTGCAATTAATCACAAATATGCATGCTTCAAATCATGGAGTGTAGAAGTTACTAACTGTAGTTGTCTTCACCCGTTGTGAGAAGTTCCTTGAATCTGGGCCATGTCACCCAAACCAGATCAACCAGTTGTATCACAACAGCAGCTCATGCATGACACAATAATACCAGTGCCAAACACATTTAAAGATGCATAGTTTCTGTATACATGCAGGTTCTGCCCAGGAATTCACTAAAATGCCTCACATCTTCTGAAATCAAGATGCAGATTGTGCTTTATGATTTGGGATTCTCAGGCCACAGCAACTTTTACCTTGCTCTTTACCTCCCTGTTGTGGGACCTTTTAGTCTACAGCCCACAGCAGCCAGCTCCAATACAGGAGCAGCATTGAAGTTAAGGTTGAGATGAATAGTTTATCATCCATTTTTAAGTGCTCTAAATTCATATACTTGGTGGGAAGGTCTTGAAAGTTGCTGCACGTCAGAAGCCCGTGTTATGATTGGGATCCTGGTTTTTGCTGATAAAAAATAATCCCCAATTTTTGGATTAAAATAAGTGTAGCAGCCTTTAAAAAATGGACCCACCTGAGCAGAATGGGAAGGGCTGCCTGGCAGAGAGGCAGAGTTTGTCCCAGAGGGGACACTGTAGGCTCTGAGGGCAAGTGAAGCTATTTTGGAAGCAGCCCTGTTGGAAGTGGGAGAGGTGACATAACCCCAGCAAAGTTTTGAAATGGAGCCGTTAGCAAAAGCTTGGGAACCACTGTTTGCTGTCTGTTGCTTGTTATAGATAGGTGAGTTTTAATTCATTTTCACCATTATTTAAAGATATTTTGGTACTCCTCCCCCCTGCCCCTCGGATTTAAAAGTCTCTGCCTATGTAAGTTGCAAGAGCAGCTGGAAAATCAAGTATTTCTAATATTAATTAGTTAATTCTAGTTAATTCTATAGCATGAAAATGAGCTAAAAATTTGGATTAATGCTAGAAGGGTGGGGATTGTAGTTCCACGGTTTATTGTAAACTGAAGGACATTATTGATATATAGTAGGGGGGGTCAATATGTATGCTGCAGGTCACATGGGCAACTTGTGTGTGTGGCACATGACAGACCAGGGAGGGGACACTGAGCACAAGTTTCAGATAGGGCAGGGAGCAAAAAGCAGAGCCGCAGATCGGGTAGGAGAAGGGGATCAGAGTAGGACTTGGAGGTGGTGAAGGGCTAATTTGTGGCATACCTGCCAAAAAGGTTGGCTCCCATTGGCATATAAGATCAGTTTTTCAACTTGTCCTGCTGCCTTTTCTTGAATAGGAAGACCTTTTCTTAGAGGAAGACTGCCTCCACATTGAACTCCTCTCCCCTTCCTCCTGTTCCCAGGTATTCTTGAATAGCCTTGATTACATTAGGACCCTCCAATTTGCAAAAATCCATATAACACTCAAAAGGACGACCATCCTATCCTGACATCATCTTCTTTTTCATGTCCTTCAGACTCTAGGACACTTCTGATGCCTTGATTTCCTCTATCAACCATCTCCTTTTCTCCTCCCCGACTTTTTTCCTTTCTAGCACCTTCATAAAATAGTGACATCAGCTACAGTCTCTCTCTCTCTTTATAAAACTTTTCAAAAAATCTTTGGGTAGCCCCCAACACCCCCAGTTCTCGGCCTTGTGCAGCCAGACCTTTCAATCCTTTAACTTCTTAGTGCAGTGCTCTAGCAATCCCATCACAGGTTTAGCATTATCGCATCTCTTTTCTAGCCCTCCTTTTGAAGCTGGCTTCATGGACAGCCAAGAGGAAGACAGGGATAAGAACAAGCAAAAGGTTGTGTGGCTGGAGGGGAGCAGGCTCTGTGTTCTGGCCTGGGTCTCTGCTTCCAGTGGGGCAGAAACAACCCTACTAGCTTTCATCCATTTTCTGCAATGAGTATTAGATGCAAGGTGCAGTGCCTTAGCTTTAAAAGAAAGAGACTAGCTAGTGCCTAGTCTGTGACATGCTGGTTTGAGGCATAGGTTGGGAACTCGGAAACATCCTAGAGCCTGGGTCTTCTACTTTTTAGGCAAGAGTCCTAAACACTGACCTACTGGGGTTAAAACATTGGAGGCCTATCCTTCTCCTCCTGTCCCCAATGCCGATGCATGTGATTGAATAGCTTAGTATCCATGCTCACTATACACACATACACTTATGCATCCACATTGTAAAGATAAGAGAATCTCAACATGCATTTAAGCACCAAAACCAGTTTATGTAGGTAGGGAAGTGTCAATTAGGTGCAAAAGGGGAATAGAATTTTACCTATGGTCCAGGAAAATGGTGGTTTACTTTGGAGCACTTTTCAGGATCTGATAACCAGACCAGTAAGGGTATTCCCATTTCCCAGCAGTACAATGAAAAGCCTGTTCAAGGGCATGTGGTATTGGGGGTCAAAGCTAAGACTAAAGTGTGTAAAAAATCCTGGATTCCAGGCTTGTTTTCAGGCTTCTAGACAATACAATTATTTTAAATCTGCTCTGTACCAAGATGAATGATTACCATAGGTCTATATAACGGAGCAAACAAAAACAGTTAAGCAGAGGTAACAGGGAGGGGTTTTACTCATTAACCTAAGTGTGAATATTAATAACAAGGGAAATCATGATGGTTGGTAGTATGTACAAACCTCCCCCCATCACATGTGCTCATGTCCTCAATACTACTGAAAGCAATAGAGCTATATTAAAATATCATAAAACAATGCCAGAGTGCTTTTGGTGGGTGATACTGCAGAGCCATCACTGTAGTTAAACATAGGTGGGATTGATCCTGCTCATTAATTAGCAATTAGTACAGCAATTTCTCTTGCACAAGAGTCTCTCACCTCTGGGAAGAAATGTAAACACAAAAACAAATGATTCAGGAGTTGGAAACTTGTTTAAAGTTCAAGACTTTGGTTCCCTATAAATTTATAGTCACGTTATGTTTTAGCAAGATACAATAGCTGACACAAAACAGAGACTCAAAAGATGTTTGTTTCAAAATTCAGGTGTTTTTGAGAAGTGAACCTGACTTCTGGTTACAGAAAAGTTCTGCATTGATCAAAACTGGCACAGTTCCCTCCATTCAGCAAGATCCAGGAAATACCAAGTCTGCCATTTTAAATTAAAGTATGCCTTTAACTGAACTGTTTTAGGCACAAGCAGCAACAGCTAGAAAAGAGCCCCAGCTTTCTGTTTAATACCAGCAACTGCATTTGCTTTTAACTTTATTAAACAAATTCATTTTGGGCTGAAACTTTTCATGCTAGATCAAAGGCTTTTGCTTTTGAGAGCCTAAATGAAATGAGTTGTCAGTTCTGAGTTATTCATAAGTGAGGGGAAAGGGGAAAGAAACTTTTATGTTGTGATCAAAAACGTTGCACTCTGGTTACTCAAAAGCTGCTAAAGTGCTTTAATATCCCCTAAACAGCTTACATGGTTTAATCCAGTTTAGCCATCCATTCAGCAGTCCATGTGGATTGAGGAGAAGCTGTTAGAGATGGCTGTAAATTCAGTAAGAACTGTTGAGATGGCTTTGGGTCTCAGTCTGCTTAGCCTTCCAACTGCTAGCTTACACAGCTGCACCACAATGAACAGGGGTGACCAGGTCTCTGCCAGCTCTCTCCCACACTAACCCCTGGGTCAAATAGCTTCTTTCAGGTAGTGGTACACAAGCTCTGCCATCTGTAGAACACTAGACTTTTAAATAAAAATTGTTAAATGCAGAAAGGAAAAGAAGCAACACTAAGGCTGTGAGATTCAGCGTTCCAAGGCCAGGCAATAAAGAGAGGTCAGGTTGTTCCCACACTAACTTGGCTCTGATACACATATTTTTCTCTTCAAGGTAAACCTCAGTTGTCACTGTTGTTTGCTCTTAGCATGGCCATGATGTGTGCAGGATATGCAATGTGGCAGATTCAAAACTATGGGAGCAGCTCTAAGATCAGGAGTTCCCTGACTTGTGTACTTCACTTCTCCACCTTAATGTTTCACCAAAGCTAGGATTTTGCTTTTAGTGTGGTAGCTATTCCCAGGGCCCTGTGTACTGAGCCTATACCACTTAAGAATCCCACAGTTCTTTCACTGGGGAGTTCCTCTTCTTGGCACCAGGATGAGGATCTAAAACTATTGCAGATTGTATCCTGAGTGGTGCTGCCTCAGATTCAGCAATGTGCACTTGGCCTTATTAGACAGGCTGGCTGAAGGGCAGAAAAATATGCAAAGCAACTCAACTTGTTTTACTATGTGTGCAAGAACCCAGTTACCTTTATATAAAAACCCTTAGTGGGAGATGTAAGCTGGAATTTTGATCCTGTCTGCAACAGCTAAAAGCATTTAAGTAATGTCATGAATCATTGATAATAGCTTTGAAAAAGAGCTAGCATATCCACATATGAAGGGCAGATTCCGTCTCTTACCCTTCAGATGTTTTCCTGTGCCTTTAAAGGAACTGACATTCATGTAACCTCCCTGGTATGCGATGGCAGATAAACTAAAGCTATGTTGAACAATAGATATGGGTCTGAAAAACCTGCAGTGGAGCAAGCAGGTTTGCATTATGAATTTTCCGTAAAGCAGTTTGAAATGCTGCATCCAGATCTGTGAGGTGGAAGAAACCGAGCAGGTGATAATAACTGCACTTAGCAATGTGTACAGTAAACAGATTTGAGAGGGGCAATAGGCTCACTTCAAGGGCAGCACTAAACTGAAAAGAGATTGTAAAAAGTGATATGGTGGAGGTCTATATTAGCAGCTCTGTCTTTTGTTCACTGCATAAACTAGTTTTCCTGTTCTTTTAACTGCCAGCCCTGCCAATTCCACGGGGAAGTTAGAATCAAGCTGGGTTCTTCCTGGCTCATGTACCAGAGCCAGTAATAGAGGTGAAACTGTCATGGAGTTAGTACCTAGTTCACTGTCTTATCAGTGAGTTGGCTGTCATGACATTAGGAGTAAAATCCAGTTTTTGGAAGGCAAATAGGCATGATTGAATCCCAATGGACTAGATTTCTATGTATGTTTCTAACAGCAGAAATCATAGAAATCTTAGAAAACTTCAGTTGGAAGGGACTTTGGGAGGTCATTGAGGCAAACCCCCTGCTCAAAGCAGGACCATCCCCAACTAGATCATTCCAGTCAAGGCTTTATCTATCCAGGTCCTAAAAACTAGGGCTGTGTGAAACAGCACTTTTTCAACTTCCATTTTGCCATTGTGATGGGACAGTGTTTCATTCTGATGTTTCATTTTGTTTCGAAGCACTGTTTTGCTTCATTTCACTGAAACTGTTCCGCTATTTCAATGCTGTTTCGATGCTATTTCAACATTTTGGCCATAGGTTAAAATGGGGAATCACAAAACTGCCTATAACTTTCTCATTTCTCACCTGATTTAAATGAAAACAGCAGGGGTGATAGCCCCTGCAGAGGCCACAAAGCCTGCTCAAGGAGCTAGGTGTAGGGGTTTCTGGGAAACTGAACCTCAAACTGCTGACAATCAAAACTTGTGACATTGTGACTTTGTGTGAGTGTGTTAAGGTGCACCCTCACTGGTGCTGGGGCTGCTACACAACATGGTAGTGTGCCCCAGTGAGGTCTCCTTCCCGACAGCCTCACAGCCTCATCCCAGTCCACCACTTTAAAATAACAACAGGTAAGTAAACAGCACTGTAGCACCAGCACCCGTGGAAGATCTTAGAAAAGTTTATTAAAGAGGCCATCCTTAATGGACTGGACGATGCCAACATCCTGAGGGATAGCCAACACAGGTTTGTTGCAGGTTGGTCTTGTTTGACCAATCTCATTTCCTTCTATGACCAGGTGACCTATCACCTGGACAAGGGAGAAGAGATTGATGTCATATATCTTGACTTCAAAAAAG
>JAGPOW010003182.1:29412057-29449923 GCA_030014935.1 Caiman crocodilus
TGGCCCTTCTCTGGACCCTCTCCAGGTTATCCGCATCCCTCTTGAAGTGCGGTGCCCAGAATTGCACTCAGTACTCCAACTGCGGTCTGACCAGTGCCCAATAGAGGGGAAGTATCACCTCTTTGGATCTATTCGTCATGCATCTGCTGATGCATGATAAAGTGCCAGTAAGTGCCATGATATCCCATAAGTGCCATGATATCCCACTCAGCTCTGTTAAGGGGGCCACTCTTCTCTGTTAGCAGCTCTGTTAAGCAGTCCTTCCTCTTTGTTAAGGGGGCCACTGATCCCAGTCTTTCCAAGCAAAGCCATCTCATGGATGCCCTTCTGCTGCTCCACCAGCCTCTTAAGCATAAGGTATGTGGAGTTCCACTGAGTCTCCACATCCTTCATGATTTTGTGCTGTGCCATGTTCAGCTCTGGTTGTTTGTCCTGCAGCATCTTGCCCCCCTTGATGCTCCAGTGAAAGTAGCCTGCCACCTTCCTGCATTTGAAAATGAGCTTGCTGGCAGCCCTGTTTCCCTCCAAGGTGTCCCTGACAATGAGGTGGAACGTGTGTGCCACACAGTGGATACCAACAAAGTTGGCATCATAGACTGCCTTGACCATATTAGCCCCATTGTCAGTGGCCATGAACCCATGGGTGAACTCGCCCTGCCCAATGAGCCAACCCTGCACCAAGCAGTTCGTGGCCCTCATGATGTCTGTTGCCATGTGGGACTCTTCCATCACCCTGGCTTGAAGGAGAGCCCATTGACAGCCTGACTGGTTGCACCAGTGCCCTGTGAGGGAGAAAGAGGCATGATCTCCACCCTGGCTGCTCCAGATGTGTGAGGTAAAGTGTAAGGCCACCTGCAGACCTGCCTTGTGCAGCTCCTCCCTCAAGTAATCCCTGCATGCCTCATATAGAGACGGCACCACTGTCCTGCTGAAGGTGGTGTATGCAGGCACTTGGTAAGCCCCAGCCGCTCAACTAAGGAGAAGGCCTGCCCATCCACAGCAAGCATCTCCCCAATGTTCTGGGTGATCTCGCTCACTCTTGCAATGCGCCTCCTTTTTGTACACCTTTCCCCAACTGTTTCAGGGTGGCCTTCCTCTTCTTTGCAATGGTATGGGGGCTATGAAGTGAGAGGAGGACTTCTCTTTGGTCATGTTCCTGCTGATGCCAGGCTGAGGAGGAGCAAGGGCAAGGGGGTGGTGCCTACAGACATGCATCAGCATCCCTGTGGTGCTCATGTGTTTTGTTCCCTTGCTCCAGCTGGTTTTGGCTTAGCAGTGCTGGCAGATAGCGTATGTGGGTCATCTGCCACTCAAAATGATCCCAGACCACAATACCTGCTCACTTCTGGGATGCGGGTGCATGTATGGATGCTGCAATTTTCCCCTCCTCAGCAGGCATAGGCACAGCAACAGGAGGAGTGGACCTAGCTGAGCCCCTTGCCTCCACAACTTCTACTTCAGCCTCCTCTAAAGTGTCTCCTGGGGAAGGAGACCTGGCTCTAGGGGAAACCTGAGGGGTGTGGAGCACAAACTCAGCTGATTCCCCCTCCTTCCCCAGAATTTCTCTTGCTAGGGCACTCAGATCCAGATAGAGCTCTAGCTCTTCCTCTGGCACTGGAAGGCTCAGCATGGGAAGTGAACTGGGGGTGGAGGACACTGTCATGCTGGTGCTGCTGCTTGTTGTCAGGGTGGTGGTGTGGGGGCGTTATGGATGGTGCTTTTGGAGGGGATGAAGTCTCAGACACAGGCAGTGGCACTGGCACTGCTCTCTTCTCCTTGCTACTTCTGGAAGCCTCGTCTCTGCTAGTTCTAGGAAAACGGTTGCATCTCAGTTTGGCAGGGAGGAAACTTACACCACTCCCTCTATCCCTTCTTCTGCCCCTCCCTGAAAGCTTGCCAGCTGCCTTTCCACCATGCTTCATGGTGTGTTTCATAGTGTCTTGTTTTTATACAAATATATAAATGTATCTGTGTTCCTATATAAATTCTGCAGTGTAATATCCAATATAATTGTAAACTTGAAAAGAATAAATCAGTGAATATAGTAATAAAATAAAAGGGTCCAGAAGAAAGCAAAAGTTATTGTGGAATTCCACTTGCTAGACTAGCTAGCAAGTAGGAAATCATTCAAACCAATGGTAGTAGTAGCCTTCATTGTCTAATGTTCCTGAGCTGCTGGAAGATAGTTCAGTAACTGTCAGACCCCAAGGCAGAAAACAGGCCAGTTCAAACAATGCTGTCTTTTATGCTGTTTTTCCATCCCTTCCCCAGAGCACTCGGATTGGAAGGGACCTCAGGGAAGCAACACAGTTACTAGCCAGCTACACAGTCAGTATCAGAGCAGTCCTTCCTCCGTCTTCCCCCTCCCTCTCCTTACTTTCTTTTTCCCTGCAGGCAAGCCCAGCTTGAGCTTCAAAACTTGAAATGTTCTGAAACTTTCAAAATGTTTCAACTGCCCTCATTTTGATTCAAGGCTGTTTTGAAGCCCTTCATTTTGTTTCAATTTCACTGTTTTGAGCTTGAAATGATTCAAAACCGCTGGCAAAATTTCACACAGCCCTAGTGTATATCAGATTGCATAAATTCTCATTTGCCATTGAATCATATAATGTGATTTGCCTTTGTAAAACAAGAAAGAGAGAATTTGTTGTTTAGTTTTAGGCCATGGACAAATGTTAGTTTCTAACATTAAGAATTTCTCTGAAATTCTTACCAGTAGAAAAATAGCAGAGGAGCTAGACCAGAGGTAGGCAAAGTCCAGCCCATGGGCCAGATTCTGCTGGCAGTAGACTCCATTTCCCAGCAGCTTCTGCCTCGCATGGCTAGGGCCGGGCTCCACTGAGACCCCAGCTGCAGCTGTGCTGTGATAGTGCAAGGCTGGTGTTGCCATGGAGACTGGCCCTAGCCACACTGTCAGGGCTGGGCAGGGGGCTGCTCTGGAGCCCTGGGATCTTGTAGCAGGGTCAGCTTGGTCTGGGGCCAAAGCAGAGCCATAATCTGAAGTCTGCATGCTTTGGGCAGGGGTGTGCAAGCAGCGGATCACAGTTCTGCCCCAGGTCTGGATCACACTGTCACCACTGCAAGGAGCTGGGGCAGAGCTGCAATCTGCAGCCTGCCTGCCCCTGCCCAGAGCATGCAGGATGTAGATCATGGCTCTGCCCTGGCCCCAGACTAACCTGCCCCTGCTACAAGATCGCAGGGCTCTGGAACAACCCTCTGCCCAGCCCTGCCACAATGCCCTGCCAGTGTGGCTGGGGCCGGTCTCCATGGCAACACCAGCCTTGGGCTAGCACAGAGCAGCTGTGTCTGGGGTCTCCCTGGAGACTGGCCCCAGCCGTGCAGGTAGGGGCTGCTGGGAAATGGAGTCAACTGCAAGCCAGATCTACCATTTTGTCCACCTCTGAGCTAGACTGTACATGCATTTCAGCTCATCGGCAAGCTTGCCAGCCAAGCGGTACTAGAGAGCTGCTCCCTGGGCTACCTCTTCCCTTAGGGATGCCCATTGCTTGACAGCCTGTCTCTTCTCTGTCTGGGAAGGGAGCAGGCTGTAAATAGACAGCTGCCTGGGTTTTAAATTATCTTATATGCAGCTCAAATGGGCTACACACCAGTGGCAATGCACAGGGGGTACATGTACTCCCTAATAGTGCTGGTGCACCCCCTGCCCAGCCACACTTGCCACTTAGGCAATGGGTTGGGGCGGGGCAGGTAGGAGTGCTGGTGCCCACCTTGCAAGCACCGTCCGATCACTGTGATCACTGCAGCTGCTTTCCAGGAGTAGCTGCAGCCACTTCTGGGAGCAGCTGCAGTGATTGGCCAGCACTTGCTCCCACAAGTAGCTGCAGCCACTCTCAGAAGTGGGGAGTGACTGGATCAGTCATGGGAGAACTCCCCCCAACCCCAGTCAGCAGGACTTGTCATGGGGGGGCATGTGCCTCCCCTAACTAAGGCAGCACCAATCACTAGGGCTATGCAAAGCTTCGGGTGGTAATTCTATTCAGAATTACCTGAATTTGGCCTGATTTGGTGGCCAAATCTATGAATCTGAATTGAATCAAGGGACCAATTTAAAGGTCTGAATTGATCCAAAGCTCTCTGAATCTTTGGAAAAGATTCAGAGAGCTTTGATGATTTGGGCAGTCCCCAGTGGCTGCAGGAGGGAGCTGCAGCTGACTCTGAGCTGGTAAGTACTAGGGGCTGGGGGAGGGGACATGGGCAGACACCTGCCAGCCCCCCTGATCCCTGCCCCCTCCCCCAGCCCCACCATGGCTGTCCCTGCCCACCCCAGTTCCCTGCTTTAAAAAAAGCCTCAGTGCTCAAAGGGTGCTGCTGGGTTGTGGGGGGCAATCTCCACTGCCCCCCATTGCTCCATGCTGCATGGGAGGCTCTGCATGAGCCCTCCCAACCTCCCCCCTACTCCCCTGGCCCCCACACAGCTCCCTGTCTACTGGGGCTCTGGCCCTTTAAGAAGGAAAAAAAGCCAAGAAAAGCCCAGGGACTCACCACTCCTGGTGCAGCCTCGGGGCTTCAGGGGTTCCTGCAGAGCCCCCCATGTGGTGTGGGGTGGCGGAAAATTGCCCCCCACTGGCAGGAGTGGTGAATCCTAGGGTTTCTTTAGGGTTTTTTTTTCTTAAAGGGCCAGAGCTAACTTGTGTGGGGCTGGGGGAGGGGGTAACTGGGGGGAGCTGGGGCTCATGCAGAGCCCCCCCATGCAGCATGAGCAGTGGGGAGCAGAGGGGATCACCTCCTGCCCAGCAGCACCTGCTGAGCAGGCGGGCAGTGTCCCCCAAGTGCTGGGAGCTAGGGTGGGAGGGGCAGTCATTGCTGGGCTGGGAGAGGGGCAGGGGATGGGCCTGGCCTGGCTGATTCAGAGATTCGACTGCTGCCCTCTCCAAATCAGATTCAGCTGAATCGAATCAGGACAGTGATTTGAACCACCAAATAGAATCACTGTCCCCAAGTCGGCCAAATCCAAAGCGAATACTAGCCACTTCACACAAGTCTACCAGTCACCCATGCTACACAGGGAGTAATCTAAAGCCAAACATGCAGGGAAGTGGCCCAGGGACAGCCTCTCCAACCCTGGGTCCTGGATCCCTTGCTTTTATATTTTCACGTGTGCTGCTCAGCTGGACAGTGGGGACAGCATTTAAAGTCCAGGTAGCCAGGAACTGGAGCTCAGCCTGTGGAGAGAACCCAGCAGGCAGCCCTAAGTGAAGGGAAACTGGGAGCCTGCATAGGAAACAAGTTAATTACCCTGGGCACTTCCTATTTTGGCTTTTGTTTTTATGTGGAGCCTGACACCAAGGGGAGTAGTGAACCCCATGTGGGACATTATTTTAAACTAGGGCAGGTACTTGCATTTTGGAGGTTTCATTCCCACAGTGCCTGCTGGCGGGGCAGGACAGGGTGGAGGGGGTGAGGATGTGCATTGAGTACGACTAGAGGGATAATCCCATAGATTCCATGAGGAGCAAGTTCCATTGCTGCCTGGGAGGCACAGGCTGAAGGCCAGTGGGCTCACAGTTCAAGAAGGGCTGGAATTGAACTTTGGGGCCAGAGCACGCAGCATCCAGAGTAGGGTGGAGACAGGGCCAAGGGCCTGGACAGTGAGAGAGCCCAGGAAGGCTCAGCCCAAGAGAAGACAGAGATAAAGGCCTGTTAAGGCCAGACCAGAAGGTAGGAACCCTGAAGTTCGGTTTGGTCAGTGGACCAGAGCTAGAGAATCTAGGGAGAGCAAAAAGGGTGGAGGCTGAGAAGGCCAAAGCCTGAACAATGGCAACCTGAACAATGGCAGGCTCACTCTAAGATCCTCAGACAGCCTCCCTCCTTTTGAAATAATAACAACAAAGGTGTGGTGGGTGAGCAAAGCAGGTGAGGGTCTCCTAGAATTGGGGCTGGGACAGGGATTGCGTGGTCACCAGGTGGTGACCAGGTGGTGTCATGGCCACCCCTGGAGCATGGCCCTGTCACACTGGGGCAGAGAACTTCCCTGGCCCCAAATCCCCAGGCCCTGTGGGCTTTGATGTTACCTCATAGTGGCATTTAAAGCCTGTGGGTCTGGGAATAGAGTAAGGGGCATTTTTTTGAGGCTGGAGCCATAGACTCACCCGTTCTTGTGGCATGGGTCAGGGGCTCTTTTCCTGTAGTGCAAACCCTCTTGGGGATCCAGGGTGGTTCCTGCAGAAGAAGAATGTTCATCCTGCCTGTCCTGCCAGTTAGTTGATTGCTGGGATGGGGGCAGGGTCTCCGCAGGGCTTGATGACAGTTCTTCTCTTCGGCAGGCTAGCAGGAAGCCAGTGGGGGGACCCCCCCCCAGCCGTTTCTCTTAAAGGGAGAAGGGAAATTAGAGGACTGAGGAATATTGTGTGTTCTTCACACCCAAGAAAAACAGATAGTCATTCAACTTAGATTGGGATGAGGAAGATCTTCCTTATACACACCTGATCTAACTTATTTTAGAAGAGATTTTCTTCTGCAAGAAATCCCTTGAATTGCTGTATACTCTCTCCTTTGTGCTGGGAGAAACATTTGACCCAGATAAAAGCCTAAGTCCTATTTGTGGCCTTAAATTCAGTTTAAACTGCTACATCATTTTTCTCCACAACCCTGTTCCTGTGTCTTTTATCTTCTGTGTCTCATTTCTCAATATGTAAAATTATAAATACTTAGTGATATTCTGAGAACTAGAGTAAACTAAATACTTTGAGACTGTGTATAAAAAGTGGTAGAGAAATGTTACATTTTACAGCTGTTTAAAATATGATTGTGATCAGTAAAAAAAAAATCCTCTAAAGAATTCACACAATTTTCTGTGTGCACTGTTACTCTTCAGAAGTGGATGTGAGAGAAGTTGAGCATTAGGATTTCCTTGCATCCGAAATCTGTAGTAGAGATTTTCAGGAGAACTAGTTAGCAAAGCCTGTCTGAGTAAGGGAAAATAATACATTTTAGTTAAGAGGAAGAATTCAGACAAGCTTCCAGAAGATTACTAAAAGTAACTGGGTTAGGAAAATGTCAAGTTATGCAGCATAATTTGATCTTTTAATTAAAAACATTTAGTCTCCATAGTAGATCCTGTGATCTGAAATTCTGTTTATTAGGTTTAAGTTGTTTTGTTTCTATGGAACAACATTTGTACACATCAGTGCTGAAGGAGTTCATCATAATCAGTTCCTTATTTATTGCAATGACCCAGGTACCTATGTATGTCTTGTTCTATTCTTCATTTCTACAAATGTGAACATGCCTTCTCATAAACATCCTTGTCTTTCTCAGCTGGATGTTCTCAACTAGGAGGAGCAGGAACAAGTTGTGCTAAAACTAACAGGATAGAAGCAAAATAAACAAACCATGGCAAGACTCAGGAGGGGTGGTCAAGGCAGTGGCAAAGCAGTACTGACCAGAAATGAAGTTGCTTTTGTTTATGGTACTCTTTGCAAGTGTAATTATTCCCTATGTCACAAGACCTGGTGGTAGTGGTTGAATTGATGCCGGTAATTTTCCTTTACTTGAGTGGCAGTTAAAAGTAAGTACAAAATGTATGTTCTGGCATTATAAAAAACTGTCAGCATATTGACACACTCTATAATAGATAAAATATTAATATATTAGAAGAATGTATATTTAAAGGGATATTTCTTAAAGGGGAAGAGTTCAGAGTACTCCAGCTGTCAATGTATGAGAGGATAGTTCTGCAATACACCCATTTCCACCTATGTGTGAATTTTGAAGTGTAGCTGCATAAGTGGCCAATGTCTCATGTAATATGTGGTCCTTATGGGCCAATATTGGTGTAGGAGCAGAATATTTGCTGCTCTGTGAGCATACTTAGCTGCTGATGTTGGGTTGATATCCCATAACTTTATACAGTATCTCCCACTCCAAAGCATAAATATCATTGCAGCTTGGGAATTATACATCACTTTTTAAAATTTCTCACCCTTCCAAGATTGCCCTACATAAAAGTAAATGGAAATTCTGAATAGAGCCAGGTCATGCACACTTCCTCCAACATACCAGCAGCCTCTAAAGGCTGAAATCTGTACCTAAAAGGAATAAATAATTTACAGAGGCCAGTTTCCATTGCAGTTTTTTGTAGAAATGCCACTTCTGAACCACTTCCAAACCAAAACTGAAATTACTGGAATAGTTTTACTGTTACATAGTTTTTCTTCACTGATACAGCAGTCTCTGTTATAGACACAGTGGGTGCATCAACACAAGCTGCTAACTGCGCAGTAACCTAATATTAGTGTACAGTAGTGTGTCACAGGACAAACAGTGCTAATATACTTGTGTACAAGTCCCTTTGCCTATGGCTTTACCAGTGCTGCACCTCCCCACGACACCTCTCCTGCCATGACTTGATGAAAAGGAAAGAAGGAAGGAAAAACTAGGTCGGCCGATAATCCAAAGTAACCAGTTATGGCCTGTAACAGAGCCACACAGGCCTTACAAGGGGCTCCTCCAACCCCAGTACCCCTGCCACAGTCCTCCGGGCTTAAGTACAAGCTGCTGCTATTAAGGTGTCACAGCCAAGAGGGCTCTCAGTACCTTCATGAATGACTCCCAGGAAGCCTCTGCAGTCCATTAGAAACAAAAATGCAAAAATATGGGTAGGTGTATTCTTCACCCCCAGCCTCCGTTGCACTCCAGCATAGGGTTTCCCCTCTCACTACTACTTGTGCCCTTTTGGGCACTCTGCCCTGCACTCCTAACTTACCAATGCTGGTTTCTGGCCCCTAGCTGTAGCTTGTCTTTCCTGTATTGAGGGGAAACACTTGGGCTAAGTTAACATCAAATGACTCCTCCCCTGAGGTTATAAACAACCAACTTGGACTGTTCTCGCTCCATTTTAGTTTTTCCAAATAGGCCTTTCCCTTTCCAGGGGTTGTTTCCCAGGGAAAACTGTAAGGGGCCATTCATCTCTGTGTTCTCCAGGGCCTCTCTGCAACACAGACTTTCCCTGCTAGGATATTTCTCCCCTCTGCTTGAGAGCACTCTGCAGGTAAGAATTTAGTACTTTTCATACTCCCAGACCTATCTAGGGGTTTCTCCTGTCTGCTGCCTCTGAGCAGGCTCTGCAGTTGCCCTGCTTCAACTGTTCCTGTGTCCTGCCCCTTTACTGTTGGGGCTGCTTGACTTCCAGATAGTAAGGGGAGGGGAATGAGCATAGATTTTCCTCCACCCACTTCCCCTACTCTTCTACAATATTACTGCACAGTAGCATCACTAAAAAGGTGTGTGCCAGTACTACTGCACAGTATTGCCATTTATTGCGAATTGATTTAGTGCTTGATTATACAAATACTAAACTTAATGTGCAGTGATTGTGATGCATTAACAAACATGTAGATGTGCCCAGTGGTCACAAAAGTGGATAAACTGCATTACATTGACGTTTTCGCAAGAATAGAATGTTAGAATATACTTGCAAACATATTTCAGTAATTAGACAGTTAATGTCAGTATAGTACTGTGAAAGTCCAATTGTTAATTTTTACTCTTAATTCCTAGGATTTGGCTTTGTTGATGGCCAAATTCTTTAATTTAGAAGCTAGGACCTTATTCTGAAGAAGCAAGAGCCTGCTCTGAAGTGCTGAATTTCTCCCCAAGTTTGAACCCTACCATTTGCAGGTGTAGATACTTGTTGATTAATATCTGATGCAGATAAATAAAACAGGACTGCAAGTAGATGCATTTCCCTAGCTGGGTCTAAGTCAACGTTTACGGATCATACAAAGTCACCTACTTTCTAGGTGTGTTTCCATTGACAATTTAATACCCATCTTGCTGGGGTCACCTGACCCCAGTGGTCTTTCCTGCCCAAGTACAGGAGGGCTAGACCCAGTGATCTGTAAAGGTCCCTTCCAGCTCCTAACAAACTATGAAACAATACGGGTAAATTTAACAGGGTTGCTATCATCAGGCCTGGTCAGCACTCACCCTAAATCAGTGTTTTCAACCTTTTTAGACTCAAAGCACTTCTTAGAAAATGCCAGCTCTTAGCTTTTACTTTTTTTTTTTTTGATAATGAAAAAATAATAGAGAGCAATTTTTCTGTTGCAAAGAACACAGACCACACAGTGAATCAGAAAGGTTTTGACACTATGGATTCCTGTTTGAAATCTCTAGGTTTATCTTGTGAATTACATACGGGTGTTTAGGCAGTGCTAATAATGCATGATACCCTGTTACACCCTTAAAAGGATCTCACGGCCACATTACCTTGGTTGAGAATCACTGCCATAATGTCACTGCCCTAACTAGAATTACTCTAGTTAGAAGCTCCACCCATTATATGTCAGAGTACTTTTGTTACAGCAATCTTGTCAAAAGTAGACTTTCTCCTTTCCTTCACTAAAACTAGCACTACATGACTTTTAGCTGTGGGAACAAGAGCATAGGTAGAGGATAGGATGTAAAAAAGACCTAGGATCTAAGTCACTTAGGAGCTTATGATAGTTTTACTCAAGGTTCTGGCTGCTGCTGGCACTTTAACATCACCTAGGCTGCTTGCAGAGTTTAACTCCCACCCCCTGCCAAAAAAAACAAAACCCAAGCCCCACAACCCTGGTGCTTTAAACTCAACACACTCCCATGCTGAGTCCACCACATGCCCAGAAGAGGCAGCATGTTAGCTGGACCTGGCTCACCCAATGTCTGCATAGATCAGGCACTTTAGTGGGACTTATTTTGTACTTTTATCTAATAGCATAGCTCTCAGTTTTAGAAGAAAGTGCCAAAAATTCCTGCTGAAGCACCTGATCTATATGGTGCTATGGAGCTGACTCCAAGTAATAGATTCATAGACATTAGGGCTGGAAGGGACCTCATGAGATTATCAGCTCCAGCTCCCTGCCCAACAGGCAGGAAGTCAGCTGGAGTAAGACGGCCCCAGCAAGATAATCATCCAGGCATTTCTTAAAGGTATCCAGAGTAGGTGTTTGCATCACTTCTGGGAGGGATCTATTTCAGACTCTGGAGACTCCGACAGTAAAGAAGTTTTTCCTTATGTCCAGTCTAAAATGGTCTTCCAGCAGTTTGTGACCATTAGACCTTGTCTTCCCTTGGGATGCCCTGGTGAAGAGATGTTTTTCCAGTTCCTGATGCATATCCCTTATATACTTATAAGCTGCCACCATATACCCCCTGAGCCTTTGCTTTTCCAGGTTGAAGTGTCCCTTGCCTCTCAGCCTCTCTTTATAAGGAGAGGCTCTCTTGCCCTCTGATCATTTGTGTGGCTCTCCTCTGGACTCCCTCAAGCTTCTCCACATCCTTTCTAAAGTGCAGGCCCAAAAGTGGATAAAGTACTCCAGCTGTGGCCTCACCAAGGCAGAATAAAGTGGGAGGATGACTTCTTGGGTCTTGCTGGAGATGCATCAGTAGATGCAAGCCGGAGTTTTATTTGCTTTGCCAGCTGCAGCATCGCATTGGTGGCTTGGGTTCATCTTGTGGTCAATCATAACCCCCAAGTGCTAATAAGTGTTAGCACTGCTGAAGCTATAGGTGTGGGAGGTTTTCTCCTGAGGTGGAGCATCTTGTATTTCTCTCTGTTGAATACCATCAGGTTTTGATCCGCCCACCTTGCAAGTCTGTCCTTGTTAGCCTGAATCACCAGTCTGTCCTCTAGTGTGACTGCACTTCCCCATAATTTGGTGCTGTTTGTGAACTTAGCCAGTCCGCTTCTGATATCCCAATCAAGATCATTAATGAATATATTGAAGAGTACTGGTCTGAGTACTGAGCCCTGGGGGATGCCACTGGTCACCATGTGCCATGTCGACTTGGTTCCATTGACTATCACTCTGTGGGTCCAACCACAGAGCCAGTTCCCCAGCCATAGGACCATAAGGTTGTCAAGGCTGCAGTTTCCCAATTTTACCATGAGCACATCATGAGAGACCAAGTCAAAAGCTTTTTTTGAAATCCAAATATATGACATCAACCTCTTCTCCCTTGTCTAGGTGGTGCATCACCTGGTCATAGATTTCGTAGACATTCATTTGGGCTGGAAGGGATCCTGAAGGACCATCGAGTCCAGCCCCTGTCAGAAGGAAATGAGGTTGGTCAAGCAAGACCTACCTGTAATGAAGCCACGTTGGCTCTCTCAGAATATTGCCTTTCGTCAGCCTGTTTGTGAGGTTTTCCCTTGATACCTAAGAGTCTGATTTTTCTCTTATCTCTCTGATTGCCAAAGTTGTGTAGTTTTGCGTTATATTCTGACTCTCACCTGCCATATCTTGATCTAATTTAATGTAATCATTCAGAAGGTGTTACTGATGCAGAAGAACACTGGCAATACGTATAGAATTTTTTCCTCCATTACCCCTTGCTTCTAGCTCCTTCAGACATTACCCCTTGCCTCTAGTTCCTGTTTTGCATACTTTTATTTTTTTTCTTTGAAGAACACTGTTGCATTTATTTAACACCAGAACAAAATATACAAAACTAGGTAAAATCAACTTTAGAACTGTTTATATTCTTCTTTTCTTGGCCTAGGGTACTTTTTTCAGTCTCTTTCTTCCTTCCTCTGTACATTTTGTGGGGAGATATTATCTTAATATGTTCCTCCTTGCACCCCTGTCTCTTTCTCGTATGGGAGCGAGCGCAACCTGGACTCAGATTCTTCCTTTTCTCAACAGATCACTGAGCACCATAGGCCCCAATTAAATTCAAACAAAACCCAGAAAAACAGAACAGGAGAAGAATGAACTTGACCTTAATGAAACCTGATGAGCATCTGCCACTCCTCCATCCTTGCAGTTTGTTTTTGTTTCTCTTTTCTTCCAAGCAATTCAAGAGTCCCTTTATTTCTTCAGGGGTTCCAGATATTCCCCTCTGGTTGAGCCCTCTCCTCTAGACAGAACCGGCTCCTGGGACCTCTCCATCCCAGTCTCTTCCCTGCAGCTCCTCCTCCTCTGAAACCCTGCTCCGTCCTCTCTCATCCAGCATGCTGTGTCATGTTGCACTGCATTTCTCCAACTTAAAAGAACAGCTGCTCTAAAAGCAGCATTCTCCCAGTGCCATCTCCTTTTTAGCCGCTCCCTTTTCACACTGGTATTGATTGTTTCTTTGATGATTTTTTCGAAGATCTTTCTAGGGATTGAGGTCAAACTGATTGGCCTGTAGTTCCCTGGATCTTCCTTCTTTCCTTTCTTGAAGATAGGTACCACATGGGCCCTCTTCCGGTCTTCTGGAACCTCTACTGAGAGTCATGAGTTCACAAATATCTTCACCATTGGTCATGTCATGACATCAGCTAACTCTTTTAGCACTCTTGGGTGCATTTCATCTGGGTCAGCTAACTTGTGGACGTCCAGCCTCTCAAGCTGTTCCCTTACAAGATCTTCACCAATTACGGGCACATGTTCATCCTTACCCTGGTAATCTTGCATCCTGTCTGGCAGGGTGATCCCCTTTGGCTGGTGGAAAACTGACGCAAAGTAATCATTGAGGAGATTAGCTTTTTCCTGAGTGTCAGTTGTCAGCTGCCCCATTTGGTTCAGCAAGGGTCCAACATTGCCCCTTTCTTTTCTGCCTTCTCTTCCAGCTTTGCTGCCTAGAGCCTTGTGCCCCTCATGCTTCCCCTCCTGTGCAAACTCCCATGCTAACTCATGAGCCGGGGATCAGAGCATGCCTGTTCGTGCACTCTGTTCACACGGCTGTGGTTGCACGGCTCCCTGGGGGGCTGAGCTAAGTAGGGGTTGGGGGATGGGGGCTGTGACTGAAAGAGGACAGAGAAAGGCCTCAGGATTTGTTCCTAACTTATTTGTATTTCAGAACTATCTGATTATTCTGCCTTCAGCAGTGTTTAGGCTAGATGACCTCTTAGGTCCCCTTCCAGCCTTTCTTTCCTATGTCCCTATGCCTTCAATGCTATGTCTACAGTATTATTAGTTTTAGAACTTCATTTCTACACATCCAATCTATACATTAAACTATGATATAGTGAAACACATCTATAAGGGACTAAGCAGATCTCTCTTTTTTTCTTGGTATCTTGTTGCCCTCTACTATGTTGACGTACTATCCAGAGAGAAAATAAGTTAGTCAAAGAAAGCTTATAACAAGACTGTATGCACATACAGGAAACATGACAGTGTGGGAAGCAATCTTTCCTGAAGATTAGTTTAAAAAAGCTGTTTATTAATGATGACTACACAGCACCCAGATTAGGGTTAGAATAAAATAAACTTGCATTTGAGAGCATAGCAGAAGAATTCATGTTTACACTAATGCACAAAATTCACCATCTGTATTACAAATATTTACATATGCAGGGCTTACAGGCTGCTTGTGTGTCCAGATTCTCAAATCCCCCTCTCTATAGTTCTTGGTGCCAGGCAGGCTGTAGTTGACTCTGATGGAGAAACTGTGGTCACTGCTGGTAACTCGGCTCTTATTGTTAAATCATAATCATGTCAAGCAATAACTCACTTATTTCAGGAAACTGCCTGAGGCCACACCAATGCTTCCCACAGTGGGTAGTAGCTACATTACTCTCCTAGCCTGAACATCATTTTCTAGCCTGGATGAATACATGATATACATCAGGCTGGGGCACTGCACCACAGAGGCATCTACTGCTGCAATTCTTTCCTTCTCTTAGGCGTTCTGTCTTAGTATAACAGCTTTAAATGGTAGTCAGGGTTCTGTAAGGTGGAAGCTAATCAAGGAATGGAATGGGTCTGTGTATCATCCAGCCACAACTAGCCCAGTACTACCTACTTCTGCTTGCCTAGGCAGGCTCTCTGGTAAAGCAGCATTGCTTTCACCACTGAAGACTCCCAAAACTCAATCCATCCTCCCTGATCAGCACACTTTCTGCCATGGAGGCCTTCTCCAAATTCTAAATAAATCCTATGACTGTGGTTTTCCACCTTTTTTAACTCAAGGCACCCCTCATTAGATTCAAAGCAGCCCTCAGAAAATGATAGCTCTTAGCTTTCACTGATTTATGGAAAAAGCATTTCTTCCATTCCAAAGAACTCAGAAAGACCACAACAGGTCAGTATGGGTTTGACACTATAAATTCCTATTTGAAATCTTTGGGTTTATTTTGTGAATCATGTGTAGGTGTTTGGACCTCTAGAATTGCTAATATTGCACAATACCCTGTGGCACCCTTAAAAGAATCTTGTGGCATCCTGGTTGAGAATCATTATGCTGTGAGATGGTACTGGGATATGTTAGTAGTTTTGAAACTCCTGATAGAGACAACTACCATGTGAATTTTTATGATTTGGTTCCCAGGGCTCAGGGGCCCCACTCTTGAGATCATAAATGAATTTCCAAACTATTATCATTTTATTTTTAAGAGGTTAGTTTCATTATTTCATAATTTGTTAAAAACAGGTAGTCATTGCCAAACAGCATGAACAAGCTTCAAGAGCCTTCTGTTCAACATTAAACCAGGATGAGGGATTTTATGAACGTGAATGTACTTGAAGGGGGAGAACTGAATCCCAGAAGTGGGAGGAGGAAGGTAAAGAATTAGCGGGGTGAAAAACCTGGTGCATATAAGGTCACAGGACTGCACGAAGAGGGCCTGTTCTAAGAACAAGGGTTTGAGCTTATGGTATAACATGCCATGACACTTTAGTCACAAACCTAAAAGATTAAGAATACGGGGAAAGGGATGCCACAGAACAGTTAAGACATGTTTGTATCAAGCTCTATCTAGTCAGTGCTGGATCAGCTCAATGAATGTGGAGTGTTCCCTGTGACACTAGGCACACTGTATTCTGGCTCTACTTCATAGTTTCATAGTTGGTAGGGTCGGAAGGAACCTGAGCAGATCATCAAGTCTGACCCCCTGCCATGGCAGGAAAAGGTACTGGGGTCAAATGACCCCAGAGAGGTGTTCATCGAGCCTCCTCTTAAAGGCCCCCAGGGTAGGAGCCAGTGCCACTTCGCTTGGAAGTTGGTTCCAGATCCTACCCGCCTTGACTGTGAAGTAGCACCTCCTGATGTCTAGTCTGAATCTACCCTCTGCCAGCTTGTCGCTGTTATTTCTAGTCACTCACGGTAGTGCTCGGGGGAACAGGTACTCCCTCAATACTTGCTGGTCCCCTCTGTCTAGTTTGTAACAGGCCACTAGATCCCCCCTCAGCCTTCTCTTGTGGAAGCTGAACAGATTCAGGTCCCTTAGCCTCTCCTCGTAGGGCCTGCCCTGCTGCCCCCTGATCATGTGGGTGGCCCTCCTCTAAACCCTCTCAATGCTGTTCACATCTCTCCTGAAGTGCGGCACCCAGAACTGGATGCAGTACTCCAACTGTGGCCTGACCAGTGCTGCTGCATAGAGGGGAGGATCACCTCCTTGGACCTGCTTGAGATGCATCTGTGGATGCATGACAAGGTACAATTGGCCTTCCTGACTACGTCCCCACACTGTTGGCCCATGTTTATTTTAGCATCAGTAATGATTCCAAGATCCTTTTCTGCCTCTGCACTGACAAGAAAGGAGTTCCCCAGCCTTACTTACTGCTGGGTGAACTGTTTCAAACTAGCCTTCCAAATTCCCAGTCAGTTCAACTCATGTGAATATCAATTACAATGTACTGCAAGAAGAAAACATGTTAGCATAAGCTAGTTCTGCCCTAACCAGTTTAAACATGCTGACATCAAGAACGATTGGCTTTCTTTATTCTGGGAACAAGATATGCAGTCTATTTTAAGTGCTATGTACAAATTCTGTGTAATCCCTTTCCCTTACCTAATCTGCTGCTCAGCTTTCTGCTTTCTATCCTGTGCTCCCCGCCTGATCTGATGCTCTATTTTTTGCTTCCTCTCCTATCTGCCCCTGTGCTGCCTGTCCCTTCCTAGGTCTGCTGTGTGCCACCACAGGCTGCCTGTGCTACTTAATGACACTTATGCTGCAAATTGGCCACTCCTGCTGTACAGTACTTTTCTTCTGTGCTTGTAGAGATCCAGAATGAGTAGACTTCTTCTTACCTAGTAATTTTTCAAATCATTTCACTGGAACAGCAACATGCCTGGGAAATGCAGTGACTAAGTTTCTCATCCTCCTTCTCTGGAAATGAAGTTTTACTGTATTGGTGTTTGTTGTGAGCTGCTTCCACTGCATGATGTATAAATCCATGTTTTTTTCAGTTTCAGTGCCTGACCTGCGTTCCAAGCTCTGCATTTCATCTTATGAACTGCTTGGTAAAGTCATGTCCAGCTTTGGACAGGTAATACTACAGTATGCAAAGGCAAGAATGCCAGTGCCACATTCAGTAAAAGGCACTACATTCCCTGAGAGTTGCAGAAGAAGGGGTGGTCTGCAGAACTAGATCAAGGACTGTAAATCAGGACACCTTGCATTGCAAGTCCAGCATTGCCACTGGCTCACAATCTCATCCTGGAAAATCATGTGCCTTGGTTTTATTATTATTAGACAACTTAGGTTAGAGGTGGCCAACCTGCAGTATACAGGCCACAAGTGGAACAGACACCTCCAAACAGCTCTTTACTCAGGCTGGGGTGTCAGTACAGGTGCCCCACTGCCTGCTTAAACAAGCAGTTATTATGATCCATTATAACTGTTGAAGTGTTTCTATTGCACAAGTGCCTTTGGGGTGGTAAGGTGATTGCCACAAGGTGCGTTGCTGCTCATATGCGTTGTGGGCTGGACCAGCCTGCATAATCACAACATGATTGATTGTGTCTTTTGAAACTGGTGCGGCACACCTAACTGCCCTGTGGCAGGGCACTGTTTGTGCCTGCCACTTTAAGACCTAAGCCAAGCAGCCAGTAGGTGCTTGATTGCGGCAGCCATTTTAGATCCCTGGCTGCCTATATAACCAGATCAGTTCCTTGCTGGCAGGCTAGGCACTGGCTGCAAGTATCATTCTGGAGATAAGGGAAGGAGCTGTAGGGGAAGGCTAGGAGGCTTCTGGTCCTGGGCATGACCTAAAACTACACCCTGCTGGGAGTGAGTAGCTTGGTGGGGCTCTCAGTAGTGCAGGAGCCCCTAGGAAATGCCAGGCCAGTTACCACCCTGGTGAAAGGTGAGTCAGGGTGCCTTAAACCTAGCTCCCACAACCAGGTGGGTCACCCGTTAGTAGGGTCCAGAGGGCGAACCCAAGAGAGAGGGTGGGCTGGAAGTGCAGAGGCTCGACTTAGAGTACACTTGACTGGTCAATGCTGGGGCCAGGACCAGAATGGTCAAAAGGGCCAGGGGTCCACCATGAGGGATGCCTAGAGCTGTTGGCCTGGGGTTCCCAACTGGCCTTGGAGCCTGTGTGGCCAAAGGTCCCAGGGGGACCACGCCTGTGAGGGGAAATGGTTCAGGGAGCTAGGCAGCTCTGAATGATGGTGGGTAGGCTGTCTGAATGGAGGGATCTAAGAGGGTTCTTGAATGGAGGATTCTGGGGCCCATTGATGACAGGAACAGTGGATGCCATCTGTGAAACATGGGCTGTGGTGTAAGGGAGGTATGGAGCTGCAGATAGTGCTCCCTGGCATGGGGGCAAAAAAATGGGCAGCCTCCTGCCTAATTAAGATCATTAATTAGATAACAAGGCACAGCAGGCCTTGGATGGCACATGGATAGCTGGCCCAGAACAGGTGGGTGGGGCCATTTGTAGATGGGCCTTGGAGGCCCCCCTGTTACATGCCCCCTATTGACCAGCTGCCACTGCTTGCAGTAGTGTCCTGCCCCCACCCTGCTCCATGGTGGCCAGAGGCTCTGAGCATCCCTCCTTCCATTCTAGCACCCCTATCAAGTACCATCAGAGTGGCACTCAAGGAAGAGGTGGGACTTAACTTGTGGTATGCCTGCCAAAAATGGAGGCTACCACTGGGTTAGACACTAACCTGTTTTTACAGGAGAAACTGTTTCTCCCAAAATAATTTCATTTTGATTACTCCTTTAGGACAGGAAGGGATCAGAGGGCTACAAACAGAGCTGGTCCAACACATGAGATTCAGCCCCTTAGAATAAGAAATCAAATGTATCCAAAGATCAGAGACTGTAGATGTAGGTTCTGCGTCAGGCCCACTGGAGAGATGGGCCCAGTTCAGCCATGAATTCAAATAAAAATGTAGCTGTCCCAAAACATGTATGGGTAATTCAGACTCAAGAAGTCTCTAAGAAAGAATAGATAATACTTTTGCAGTTGCATGTGTATAAATAAAGTTATTATAAATGGAAGAAACTGAGCTGTGAAACTGGTGATGTCAGGCAATGAAGTGCTGCCAGGGAGCCTACCCTGACTCAGGCCCTTGAAGGTAATCTTGCTGATCCAAGTCTTGAAAAAGGGATCTACCTTGTGCATGCCTGTCCTGTTACCAGATAACCAAAGGGTAAAACAGCCCTGTTTCTGACAGATATCTCTGAGGTTGTTTCTGGAAGTCTGGTTATACAAATCTCACTAGCAACCCTGTTTGCATCTTTAATTTCTATTTGCGTACCCCTAACCTTTCCCAACTTTTTCCTTTTCCCTGTCAATGAACTGTTCCTGCCCTCCTGTCCAAGCCCTGATGAAAAATAAATAAAGGATTCAGACTATTTTTTTTTTTTGACCAGTACCAAGTTTTGTGCTCTATGCAGCATGCTGATCATGACTGCAATTCCTGTCTCTAAAGAGACTTGGGATCCAGTTACATTTGTTGGCATCAAGCAGACTCTATAGGCCATTGTAAATTCCAAAATAGTAAAATAAAATAGTGGAAAAAAAGCAAAGCCATAAAGAGCAGGATGTTAAGATCCATGGAAAACTGCAAGCAAGTTTGGAAAAGACACAAACTGCTGAAGGGAAAATGCTAATGTCTTGGATGTAGTTTAAATTTAGATTGTGTGTTTGCTTTTTTTAGTGTGCTCACCCATGTGACATTCAAGTGTTCCATGTGTGGGTCCAGGTATTTTTGTTAACAGAAAGTGCATGAAGTCTTTTGGAGAGGCAGATCATTCTGACAGTCTCAGCATCTTTCTTCCACTCTCCCTCGGCTCGAAATTACTGACCTCAGCTACCCCTTGTTTTCATTTATTAAGGTTTTTCAACCTTTCCAGTTGCTTCAGGCCCTTTCTCAGACTTCTGGATTTTCACTACATATGATGCCAGCAGACAGAAGCTCTTTCTGATAGCTATCTGGTACAGAAGTTTTCAAGCTTCCTTTGGTGAGTCTCATCGTGGAAGGCTGATGGAGAATGTGGGTTTTTTTGGGTTGTTTGTTTGTTTGTTTTGTTTTGTTTTTTTTCCCTTCATTTATAGCAGTTCTTGTTGGCATAGTTGTGTTTGCACAGTAGCATACAAAAGATTTAATCTGGAAATCACCAAAGTTAAATGTTAAAGGTAATGATGAGATGGGCATTGAATTTGTTTGGCAAAACTGAGAGGTCTAGGTTGAAATCAGACGGAGGGGTCAAGTGCCAGTGTTGTAGCAAATACTGTGTTTCTCAGAAAGTTGGTGGCTGGATCTTTGTAGTCTTTTGGAAATAAGTCCGTCAGACAAATCAGGTGATCTTTGATTGTATTTTCCTGTTTGATATTGAACCAGCAAATAGAAATTAACTTTTATGAAGCACAAGTCCCTTATTATGTATGTTCCTTTCCCCACTAGCCTGGTTTTATTTTGGTTAAGTACAGACATTCAAAAGGCCCGAACCTGAGTAGATTCAATCTCTGCAGGTTAGTCTAACTTGCATAGATTGAACCAATTTGCAAGTGAATAGATATTCACTTTTCATTCCAGAAATGCATCTACAATGCCTGCAGTGGCTCAAACAAGAAACTGAGGGTGCTAGAGCAGCCCTCCCTTCCCTTTGGCAGCAGCTGCAATTCTAGAGGGAAGCTGAGCTGGTGGTGGGGGTGGAGAGAGGGGAGTACAGATAGTGGGGCCAGGTGAGGTGGGCAAATAGTGGGGCCAGCCCAGCCTAGGCTGTGAGAGCAGGGTCCTTCCCAGCCAGTGGTGGCTTTGTGACAACTTGGCCCAGTGTGGAGGGGTGGCAGCTGGCTGGGCAGTGGCACAGGGGCGAAGCCACTGCAGCTGGCCATCATGGCAGCTGGACTGTCTGTGCAGGATAAGTCCATTGTGCCAACGGCTGCCTGAACTGTCTTTGGAGGTGCTGGCAGGCCTGGAACCTGCCAGCCACCTGTTGCAGGGGCTTGTGTGCCTGCAGTCACTGCTGCCAAACCTTCTGCATGGTGCCTGCTCGTCTGTCTCTCAGATGAATGAACAAACGCCATGCAGGGGGCATAGTTGTGGTGGTGGCTGTGGGCACATGAGCCCCTGTGGCAGGCAGCTGCCAGAATCCAGGCCCTCTGGCACCTCCAAGCCAGCCCAGGCAGCCACAGGCACAATGGACTTGTCCGGCTTGGCCAGTCTGGCTGCCTAGACACCCGCCCACAGCTGCAGCAACGTTGTCTTTGTGCCACTGCCCTGGCCAGCTACTGTCTGTGAGTGCCAGGCTGGGCTGTCACAGAGCTACAGCCAGCTGGGAAGAATCCTGCCCCACAGCCTGGCTCAGGCCAGCCCTATTATCTGCCTGTCTTACCCGGGGCTAAGTCAGGCCAGCTTAGGGCACTGCTGAGGGCAGGTGCGGCTGCTCCGCCCTGGCTAGGCAGATGCCAGCTGTGGTCCCTTGGGGAAGAAGGGAGGCAGAGGGAATAAATCCCCTCCCTTCCCCTTTGCCTTGTGGGACCATGCCAGCAGGTGTCTGGCCATGCCCCACCCTTGCTTTTCCCGCTCAATGTAACTTAAAACATATGGTCAAATGAGTGACACATGGTTCCACATGCTCAAAGTTAATAAAGGGATAAGAAGAGAAATAGAAATTACCAACATAGATTTAGAACCAGCCTATACAAAAGGCATAGTTTTAATTATCCAAAAGAATTACCTGAATGTACTTTATTAAGTCAATAAAACAACTTTACAGAAAATGATGCATATGAAATACCTAGCAGGCTACACTGCTGAGATAGGGGAGATTATGGCTGAAGACCTTGGACTGATTCACAGAATCAGCCATGGGATTTTTAAAGTCAACTCAGAACACAAAGGAGCACACTTCTAGGGTTTGTTAGAAATTGTAGAATATGAGCTACTGTACTCAAGGTAGATGAAGGACTGAGTCATTTCTGACAAGTTCTAAACTTATGATTTCATCCTCACCTGATGTTTGGACCACTAAGGCACTCCTTCAGCAGAAAGTTAAGAATTTAACTTGAGCATTAGTGAGCTAGAGATTCCTAGTATTTAGGTATGCTGAGGTACAGTGTGTGCTGCAGTGAATTTTCAGTCTAGTACATGGAATTGCAGCTTTACAACTCCCATAAATGTTAATGACTACAATGGCTGCACACCTTCTTGAAAACATGCCCAGTGATACATTTAATCTCACTCGGCAAACCTCTGACCTATAGGCAAATTTCCAAAGGGGCTATGACTAGGAATGCATTATCACTGCAGTTATGTGGAGTTATGGAGCCATAGCACTGACTAGATAGCATATTATGCCAATATACAGAGCTATTTTTAAACGTCTGTATTACAGTCATTTCACAGTTGTAATTTCAAGTCAACCCATTTTTTTTTTTTAAATAAAATTGTCTTCAGTGAAACCTTGTTTAAATCTAGAGTAAATTCTTGTAGCTAAGTTACATATCTTTCAAAAACAGAGACTTAAGAATGACAAACTGGAGGGCTAGGGACAGAAGTTACATAGAAACCAGTCTATGTGATCAGAAACTTTTTTAAACCTGTAAAAGAACAGAAGTTCAGTGTGCATAAGCCAGTTTCAAAACGTCTGAAACTGGTTTAAGGTAAACCTGGTTGAATGTATTATCAGACTTAACTGATTTGGCTCAAACTGATTTTATGGGATTTCTGTCCCAGTCTCCTTCCTGGTTTAAGTTTAAATCAAAGTCCCCCTTTCTTCCCCCGCCCCATGCATGCTTTTCAGCCTTGGGCCTGCTCCAGAGAGCAGAGCTAGGCCCACCCCTCTGTACAATTTTATCCTCACCTGATGTTTGGATCACTAAGAAACTCTTTCAGCAAAAAGTTGATCCAAAAAGGGAAGGGCCTATCTGCCCACTTCACCCAGAGCTGGGCCAGCTGTGGGCACTGCTGAGGGAGGACATGGAGGTGTGGTATCAGACTTCAGTGCTATAGGTTAAAGCACCATAATGAGTATCTGTACCAGATTCCATTGAGACTCATGGTAGGTCACATTCCTTCAACATCCCATGGAGCCTTATGGCTCACCCCTACTCTTTGTGAGGTGTTCTAGTCTTGGCCACAGCACGTGAAGTCTGCCTGAGTGCCAGGCTGGCCCTGCCCTGGGCTTTCCACTGCCAACAGTCAGTGAAGCCCCTGTTTCCAGCCCCTCCCTGACTTGTTTCTTCTGGCCAGCTGTAAGCTACTATCTTGTATTATCATTCAGTGTGCTGATTCCATCTACCCAATCTGGGCAGTTGTAAAGATTGCAGCTTTTGATTAAGTGCTGTGCTGTTTGCTGGACATGCACACAGGAGGCTGTCCAAGAGGTTCATCTTGTACAGTGTTGTTTTGAAGCTGCTACAGGATGGACTAGAGTAACTTGTAACTAGTAGGATGGACAGAGCTGAGCTCTTAAATGATTTCTTTGCATCTGTATTCCTGGACATGGATACAAACACACCTCCCAATGAGACTTTAGTCTGACACCAATCCACTGTGGTTAGCGCTGACCTAGTGAAGGGGCACTTGGAAGGGCTGGACATATTTAAGTCAGCAGGCCCCAATGATCTTCACCCAAGGGTAATAAAGGAATTGGCCAGTGTCATAGTGAAACCACTGGTGTAATTGTTTGAGCACTCATGGTGCTCAGGGCAGGTCCCAGAAGACTAGAAAAGGGCCATTGTGGTCTCTGTTTTCAAGGAGAGGAAGGAGGACCCGGGTAATTATAGGCCAGTTAGTGTCACCACTATTCTTGGCAAGACCTTTGAAAAAATCATAAAGGATCACATTTGAGGGGGGCCAGTGGGTAATACAATGTTAAGGGGCAACCAGTGGGTTCATAGCAGGCAGATCCTGCCTGACTAACCTGATTTCTTTTTATGACCAGGTCACAAAGATACAGTAGAGGTAGATGTTATTTACTTGGATTTTAAAAAGGCTTTTGACAGTGTCGCACTCAATTCTTACATGTAAACTAAGTAGCTGTGATGTAGACTTTTGCCACAGTCAGGTGGGTGGAAAACTGGCTTTTCAGATGCAGCCAGAGAGTGATGGTGGATGGGTTGGCTTCTGCCTGGAGACATGTGGGCAGTGGTGTCCCCGAAGGCTCTGTCTTTGGACCAGTACCGTTCAATACCTTCATCAGTGATTTGGATGAGGGCGTAGAAAGCACTCTGTCCAAATTTGCAGATGATACCAAACTAAGGGGTATAGTAAACACACTAGAGGGTAGGGAGTGAGGGTCATGCAGATTTAGACAGACTGGGGAAGTGGGCAGATCAGAATAGGATGCAATTTAACAAAGATAAGTGCAAAGTGCTGCACCTGGGGAGAAAGTGGATAACATGGAAAGGGTTCAGAGGAGGGCTACTCACATGGTTGAGGACCTGCAGTAAGATCCTATTAAGACAGATTGAAGGACCTGAATCTCTTCAGCCTCTGCAAGAGAAGGCTGAGAGGCGTTCTCATGACTGTCTACAAACTCATCAGGGGGGTCAGCAGGGAATAGGGGATACTCTGTTTACTAGGGTACCTTTTGGGGTTACTAGAAACAATGGCCATGAACTGAAGGAGAGTAGATTTAGATTGGACATCAGGAAGAAATTCTTTACAGTGAGGGTTGCCAAAATATGGAATGAGCTTCCAAGGGAAGTTGTGTTTTCCCCTACCTTGGAGGTGTTCAAAAGAAGATTAGATGAGCACCTGGATGGGGTTACTTGATCCCAGCACTTTTCCCTGCCCAGAGCAGGGGTTCAGACTCAATGATCTAACATGTCCTTTCTGCCCCTAGAAATCTATGAAGTCTATGAAATCTATGGAGCTTCCATATCCAGATCTCAGTCTGTTCAGCTTGACCCATGCTTTTCTGTCAGGGTTGTGCTCAATGGGTTACTAGTTCAGTATTGGTCTAAAAATGCTATCAGAATGGATTTTAGACCAAATTACTCTGAACTATAATTTCATTTCCATTTACCCCACCCTTTGCCTAATTTAGCACAAAACACAAGGCCACAGTACCTGGCCTGCTGGGTTCTCCACAAGACCAGAAAACTGGCAGCATGGGAACAGTTAGGGTCTGTCTTCTTGTGTCACTTGGTCTAATGCTGTAGAATTCAGGGAATACATCTGTGTAAGTTGTGCAGCCTGTTATGAGTCTCTGTGCATTAAGTACAGTGTCATGCTTTTTAGTGTGGCAACATCTGGACCTTATAGGAGAACAGTAATCTGCTGGATACCATTGCAAAGGTTCTGTGCACTTTAAACCTGGCAATCCATGTCATGCTGGCTAAACATCTTAAGGTAGATACCCATGCAGAGAATTTACTGCTGACCTTCTGAATGTAATGTTTATTGGTGAGGGAATAGTGTAATGTGACTCCTTGGTAAGTCGCGGTATGCTCATGTGGAAGGCTGTGGTTGCCTACTCCTGATATTCAGCATGCTCTTAGGTCAATTATTGTCCATGTTAAAGACTGAAGATACTGACTTATTAATGCTCCTCAGTGACCCCCTGCCTTCTAGTGCCCATGCCACTGAGCCTGGCACCATGCCCTCATCCCAGGCCAGTCCCCCCTACTGTTGTAGGGGGCTTGTCAATTTGTGTAGCATTGAGTGTGGCCATAAATTGCCCCATCCCTCAAGGTCATGTTGGTTTCCTGAGAAAGGCCAGCATGTTTACCCGGATCCATCTGATGCCAACTCTAATCTAAACAGATTCCAATATACACTGAAAGCTTTTTTTGAGCCCCACAGCTGAGGTGTAACCAATAGGTAAAACTGTGTGTTTTCACTGGTGATCTTCCAGGCACCATTTGTCAGAGCATCTATGAATGAGCACCACTGCAGGTAAGACACAGCAGGAAATGATAATTCTCCCCAGCAACCTCTCTTCCTCTTCCCCTTCCCCTTCCCTCCCCCTCCCCCCCCACACCCTCTGCAACTTCCTCCCTTCCTTTCCTCCTAGAGAACTGGAGAAGCCTCATCCCTCTGGGCCCTGATCCTGAGTTTCCCCACTCAGCTTCTACAGCAGGGAGATGGAACCCAGGCATTTGGGTTTTCTGAGCTGGGAGGCAGAACATGGGCATCCTGTGCCAGGTCATAAGAAGCTGCTCAGCTTCTGATCCCAAGCAGGAGAAAGGGTCCAGACAGGGGACTCAGCAGAGGCCCCTTAGTGTCTCCCTTGTCTGCAGACTCTGCATTTGTGCACAGGAGGTCTGGTCATGGAGCCTGAGATGCTGGATGGTCACCCAGACACTTGCAGAGTTCTGGAGACATGTGTGTAAACAGTGCTGGTGATATGAGGACCAAAGGGGACTTTCAATGTGAGGGGCTGGAATGGACAGGTAGGTAACTGCTGGTACTCACAGTGCTGCAGCACTTGAACAAGCTGTCCAGGCCCAGGAACATACTGTGAAGATCTAAGAATGAGGTATATGGATGGTAAGCTACTCTCTGAGGGAGGCCACATGCACTGCTACAGAGCTGGGAGTCACGGCAATAGGATTAGGCATTTATGCACAGGGTCAAAGACCATTTGGGATCCAGCTACAACACCCCTGCATGGTGTCAGTGCCACCTTCCATGGGGGGACTGTTTTCTTCCCAGGTTGGAGTGGTGGGGCGGGCTGCCACCCTCCCTCTCAGCATGGAGATTCTTACTCCAGGGACTCTTCCCTAGGACATGTCTGAGAGTCCTGTCGTGGGGGAGGAATGCTCCATACCATGCCTCAATTGGGAGATGCTGAGGGGGGTGGAGAGCCCAGAACAGGAGATATGATCCATGGGAGCCATTGACTGGTGGTCTGAGGAGACAAAAGTATCTATCAGGGCCTGCTCTGGGGAACAGTAGAGTAAGAGGAGATGGGAACCTGGCTGCCTCAGACTCGATGCCAGGGCCAGCACTGACTCAGTCTACCTTCCAGTGCCAAGTCCCTATCCCTGGCCACTGGTAGTAACTGGCATAGGCATAGGGCCCCAAAGAGAGCAGGGAGGGTAGCCCACTGGGCCAGGCCACTGCTGGCCTGAGTCCCGCTGCAGGGAAATGACACAGCCTCTACAAAGATAGGCAGTCCTCTGGGCTCTTGTCCAAGTTCTGAAGCAGGTGACATTCCACAGGTTTGTTTTTATTATGCACATGAAAAATTTGTATGCAGCATCCCCCCTGTTACCCCTAGGTTTTGTGTTTTGTTAAGATGAGCCCCCATGACTGCCCACCTCCTTCCCCACTTCAATGTCATAATTGCCTGGTACATCTAGGGTCTTTCCCCACTCTCTGTGTTAACTGAGCAGAAGGTTCCAAGTTCTGGAGCGGGCAATGTTGCACAGTTTTTGTATAATAAACACTCTAAAAATTTGGCAACAGCAACATTTTAAATTTAGGCATGTCTCTTCCTTGCATCACATTCCCCTGCACCCACTCCAGTGTGGAGGGTGGGGCTAGGGAGGGAGAGGAGAAAGAGAAATTAGTGCCTGAGCAGCCTGGGTTATGGGCAGCAGTGCCCAGAATGCAGGGCCAGAGGAGCCCATGGTAGAAGACCCATGGTCCAGTGCCAAGGCATGAGCACTTGAGGCTCTCCAACCCTACTCATCCAGGGAGGACTCTCAGTCCACACAGGCGAAGAGCTACTCATCCAGCACTTCGTGGATCTGGACAGCCTACCACAGTGCGGGATCTGAGCCACCAATCTCAGTGATGGGGAGGGGAATACAGAAATATATATGTTTGTTTATGTAGTAGGAAATCATTGATCCTCTGGATCATGGTGTATGTGTAAGACATGTAGTCACATGCCTGATGAATCCATTTGTGGCTGACAAGCCCAATTTGGAAGTGACACAGCTTGTTACAAATTTAAAAGATACATGGGTTGTCTAAGTTGGAGTCCAAATTTACAGCAGGCTGCTTTCTTGCTTTGCTTCAGTCCTCTGGATCAAAGCTGCTTCACAGTGAGCTGCACCTAGTGCCCAATGTTCCTTCCAGATCAGACAAGATTCTGAGCACATCTCTCAGCTTTCTACAGTGATGTTGAGTGACTTTATATAATTTTGGCACACCTTATGATATCATTATAGAGGGTGACCCTGCTTTCTAGAGCCATCTTGAATCTCACTATACAAAATATTCTTGAGAATAAGTTCTTCTTCCATTCTCCTGACATGGCTGATCCTTCACAACCTTTTCTTTTGTCAGCCTGGTGTGCTCCAGTACGTTTGGTATTCTGTCTTCCCACTTTATTTTCAGGATCTTACGTAGTCATCTCATGTGGAAGCTGTACATATGTAGCATATGTAGTCCATGTTTCTGAACAGATAATCAGACATATTTTTCTTGGTGATTTCAACGCCAGAGCTAGAAGGGACTCAAACCTCTGGAACAGAACCATCAGCAAGTAAGGAATGGGAAATGTCAGCTCCAGTGGCATCCTCCTTTTGAACAAAGGAAGAGAACATGGACTTAATATCATCAATGACCTGTTCCACCAGAAAAACAGGCACAAGATGTCACTGACACTTGATTTAATATGTCATTGTTTATGCCCAGTATCACAAAGATGTCCACATCACCTGAGCTATGCTAGGGGCTGATGATTGCTGGATCGAATAACTAAGCGGATCAGTTGGTAAATCATTCAGATTGGCTCCCAAATGATGGCTGCAGCAGAAGCAATGCTGATAGAAGATCAATTTTGAAGGACTTGAGGACCCAATGATGGGGGATCTATTCCACCAGTGCCTCAACAAAAAATCGGTGAATTCCAAACAACGACGATGGGAGAATGTTGGCATGGGGTGCCTTCAAGTCCACTATAATTGGTGCCTGTGAACAGATACTTGTATTCTTTACCAGGAACATCAAGACTGGTTTGAAAATGAACAGGAGATCCAAGAGTTGACTGGTGACAAGTACAACGACTTTTGTGCTTGGCACAATGACATCAACTTCAAGCAAAAGAAATTGAAGTACCAATAAGTCGAGAGAGGTCTAAAGGAGGACCTGTGATATGAAGAACAGATAGTGGGAAGACAAGGCAATGAAGATTCAACACCTCACTAACATCCATGATGTGCCACCAAAGCCATCTACAGTCTGAACACTCAAGGGCCAACTCTTAAGACCTTAGGATGGAGGACACCTGATCAAGAAAAGGGGAGCCACCAATGCCTATTGGGAGGAGCATTTTAAAGGCATTTTTAATTAAGACTGGTGGTGATAAGAGAGTTCTTAACATTATCCTGCAACTCCCAGTCCGAAACAATCTTGGAATCCCTCTAACCCTTGCAAGGTGAGGAAAGCCATTAAGCAGATGAAGAATGATAAGGCGTCTGGAGCCAATTAAATCCCCTCTGAATTCTTCAAGCAAAGGCAGGAGGAGCTCACATCACAGCTCCATGCCTTCATCTTAAGGATCTGCAATGATGAGGAAATCCCAGATAAACTCAGGGACACCATGATCATGTCTCCTTTCTTGAAGATCGCTATGTCTGATTGTAAGTTACAGAGCCTTGCTGTCACCATAGGAAAGGTCATTGCAAGAACCCTCTTGAACCATCTCCTTCCACTTGCTGAAGAGCTTCTCCAGTGTGAATTTAGGGCATCAAGAGGCATAACTGACATGATCTTCAGTTTGCCAGCTGCAGGAGAAATGCTAGGAATAAAGCCCTTTAGATGGCCTTCTGTGACCATGTCAACCAAGTAGTGCTATGGAGGATCCTTCTGAAGTACAGATGCCCACCAAAATTTATCACCATTCTTTGCCTGCTTCATGTTGGTATGTGAGAGATCTGTTATTAAGAACTACCACTCACAGATTTCTTTGAGGTTAAGGCAGGGGTAAAGCAAGGGCACATCATTTTTTTCCAACACTCTTCTTGATATTCCTTACTGCTGTGCTGTGTTTGACCATGAACAAGCTTCTAATCATAGTGGATCTAAACTACTGAATGGATGGCAACACGTTTAATCTCAGATGACACTAACCTCAATCATCAAACTCCAGTATGCTGATGATGCTTTAGTGCAAGGGTAGGCAATGTTTTTTGGCCAGAGTTTTTTGGCCTACCTCAGCAGGTGCCGGAGTGCCGGCATGGCAAAAAAGCAAAATGAGAGCAAGGGGTACATGGCAGGATTCCCTGCTTGTGCCCCTGTCCCTCAGCTCGGGCTCTGTGGCTGTCAACAGCTACCTCGGCTCTGGGTAGCTGCTGGAGCCCGGCCTGTTCCAGCTGCGTGCTAGGAGCAGCTCGGGGTCCCAGCTAGCAGCAGCTCCCTATAGCCAGGGCCAGCTGCAGCCAGGAGGCGTCAAACAGCTGTGCTGGCCTCCAGCATTAGGTCCGCACCTGCGTGTGCATTTGTGCAGAGCAGGCAGTGAGGGAGGGTCCTGAGAGGGTGCAGCCCCAGTCTCTCCCCTGCTCCCAGCACAGGTCATGGCAGGCTCCCAGAGCCTAGCACAACTGTTTGTAGCCATCCTGGGCTCTGGGCAGCTGCAACAAGCAAGCAGGGGGCAGGCTCTAAATAGCAGTGCCAGGCTCCAAAACTCTTGGCATCAGCTTCGTGCTGGTGGTGATTGCATGGGCACCTCATGGCAGGCTGGAGTTCTGACTTCCAACTCCATTCATTAGCTACTAGAAAATTTGTGCAGTAATTAACAGGAAGCAGGGCAACAGTAGCGCTTATTTTGTATAGCTCTTTGAACTTTTTTTTTTTTTGCCTGCTTGTAAAGAAGGAGACCTAGAATCATGCATAAATATTGTATTGTATTGTGCTTAAATGTTATTCAGGATGGGAAGGTAGCCAGAATAATCATTTGAGGCAATTTTCCGTATCTATAATAAATCTCTAGTCTTTAGCAAAGTTCTCTAAAGAATTCAGGCCAATAGTAATGTATGAATAAAATGAAGAGGACCATAATACAATGAGAAATGTATTAATATTTAATGTGAACTTTAGTCAAAGGTTTCTGTATTGCTCCATCGCTGAGCTACTATAATTTTCAGATGTATATTGATATACAATATATCAAGTAAAGAAAAGCCAACTTTTGGTAACTAGATTCAGATGTCATTCTTTGATTACTTGTTTAAATTAAGCTGGGTTTGAAAAAGATCTAAATTCTTCACCTCCAATCGCTATTTACATTCTGAGTGAAAGGTGTTTGTGTTCTTACAGTAGATGTAGATAGGTTGCAGCACACAAGCCTGATGAATATCTGGACTAGCTAATGCCCTAGATTTGCAGCAAGTTCTTTTGAACCTATGCTGTGTTTTTTCTTTGAAGAAAAGGAAACTAAGTTTATCGCGTTTCAAGCATTATCTCAACAGTCTATCTTGAGAAAAGAACAGTTGAAGGCCTATGAAAAACCTCAGATCCACAGATTAGAGAAAATATACTTTTCACTGATACACTAATATTCACAGAACTACAGACAGTGAAACCCCTCTGCCCAATGTAGGCCATTGTTTTGGGCAGTGGCATGTTCCTGTGTTTGAGTTGGAAGCCTCTATTATTTGTTACCTGGCTCCATAAAACAGCATAAATATTTTTATAGTTATTTCTGATGTATAGTAGTACACACATGAGATGTGGCTCAATCCATAATTGTATGCTTATAGGGAGGTATCATGAATCAGATGGCATGATAAAGAAATGGAAAGCACAAAGCAGCAAGAGATAGATGATTACAATATTTCAGGTTACATGTTTTTTTCTGTATGCTTCTAAATTATATTTTATTTTATATTTTATTGGCTTTTATATTCCAGACTCCATCAAGTTTAAAGGAAAAGGGTGGGATGGCCATTTTGATCATTTACACTATTTTATGTTAATATTTCTGGCTATCTATTCTGCATATCATGGTTAAGCAAATGCTCCTTTGGATGCTCACTAATCTGGATTCTGTTGTGGTAGCTGTCTTGGTTGCATGTAATTAGTTTTATTAGGTCTGGATGCCACCCTTTTCCTCTGCTTAATGATTTTCACATATAAAGTAGTATGCAAGGTCTGCTCAAGAGTCTCTGTGCCACCTTGGCTGCACTTGAGTACATGCATCTCACAACTGGGGAGGATTCCCTGTCCTTCATCAGGACAGCTTAATGAGGGCAACTGTGGGAGTCATTCTCCAGTTGTGCTGTAAAGTCTCACGTCTGAAAGTGTCATCTCCTACCCTCACTCCCACCATCACCAGCCTCCGAGCATACTCATGCCCTTTTTTGAATAGTGCCAAACTACTTTTGTGAGGGATTTCTTTTATTTTTGGCTCAGATTTCAAAAGCGTAATTTTTTATGCCTTTGGAATATGCCAGAGTGAATCAAATGGCAGGAATTCATTAAATGCAATAAAAGCCTTTCTTTATGTAAGAGGAACCAGAAGGGAGGCTCCAGTTCCTCTTTTGGGAGAAGATTGAGAGAAACCATTGGTTCTTCTAATTCCTCAAGCTATGGTGTGAGGTTTAGGAAGAATGACTGTAAGGACTAAAGCATGAGAACAAAGATCCATCAGAGTGCAGTTGAAGGCAAGTCCTAGAAGAACCAAAGCTCAGGCTGAAACCTAGAATAACAAACCTCACATCCACTTGGGGGGGTACATCTCAAAAAGAAGTTTGAGGGGAAAAGGAGATGCAACTCTGAGTGGAGCTCATTTCTAGTGAAGTTGGCTCATGATTGTGTAGGATCCCATTAACTTTGTATTGCTATGGTGTCAATAGTCACTACTATTACTAAACTTTTAAAAAGTACAGTCTTTGCAAACAGCAAAGTGATATTTTGAAACAAGTATGGTCCCACCTTTTTTCTTTATTTCAGTGCATAGTTCTTAATGTGAAGCACCAAACTCAGCTAAATTTAGCTACAGTTGTTTTGCATGAGAAAGTAAAACAAGGGATGTAGAAAGTGCATTTATTACAGATCACCTGGTTAGTTATGAACTTCCAATTAGGGGGTGTTTCAGAAATGATTGCAAAATTGCAAATGGATGTACTTCATGCTCTATTAAAATCAAGTCAACACTTGCTGAATGGTCTAAATCTTACAAGACTTCAATCTTTGTGTTTGAGCTGAAGGTAGGAGGAATTAACACTGATCATGTAAGAACTAACAAACAGTGCCAAATGGAAGCATGGGCGATATGTCTTGCTTGAGGGTGTTATTGAAGCCTTGTTATAGAGACATACTTACTTTACATGATGGAAACTCCCAATCTGAAATCACCTATGGTAGGTTAGGAATTCATTGGGTATATCAGATCTTTCATTTAGCTTTGGGCAGATACAAGGAAAGTTATGGTTTAGTTACAAAGTTCAAAAGGAAAAAGAATGCAGTGCAATTAGAGCTCATTCTAAGCACTTCATTAAGACCAATCAGATTGCATTCTGGGGTGCTGGGATTTTTTCCTGTTTCTATCAAATGGCAGAAAATGGAAGGTACACTATAATTGTACATACATTAGGTGTAAGGTTTTGATTCTAAAATCATAGAAATAATGTTTATTGGAGGGAAGATTTTAATTATTTTAATCCAGAATAATGTTTTTTAAAGATAAAAAGCTGCTTCGGTCTACAGAGCCAGCCTGAGGGAAAATGGCGCCTTGGGCAAACTTGTATTTTGGTGCCTCCCCTATAGTACTCTCCTTGTTGACACCTCCCCCCATGCCAAGTCAGTGGCGCTGCAGGACCTGGGGGTTATGGTGGACTATGGGTGTGTCTGCATAAGACACTTCACTGTGCAGTTGAACTAATTGCTGTGTAGTAGGCATCACCGTCTACACATGCTGACCCTTACTGCACAGTAATTTCCTCTACTTGGAAGTTGATTTGCTACCTGCAAATGCAAGTAACAAATTAACTGCTGAAGAATTACTGTGCAGAACAGCATGTGTACACAGCCAACCTAGAGCAAATTTGCTGCTGCTCAGCTGGGAAGCAGGGGGTGGGAGATTGCTCCCTGCCACCTGGAGCTGCCTGCTGCTGGGCAGGCTCTGCCACTGGATCCTGGGCAAGGACAGTGTCCCCCTGTGTAGCAACAGGGAGCTCCCAGCCCCTGTGAGGGCTTGGAACTCCCTGTGTAGAAATAATTCCCTGCTGGCCCTGGAGCTGGCTACGACCTGCCCATGACCAGGACAGTTCCTGGCCATCCTTGGCTATGTGGGAAAGTCTGCAGATACAGTCTGGAGGTAGCTAGGGACTGTCTAATTTCAGGCAGTCCCCAGGCACTTTTAGGTGGTATTTGCAGACTTTCCCTACAGCCCAGGCCTGGCTGGGAACTGTCCTAGTTGGGGGCAGGTCCCAGCCCCACAGATTTTACCCAGCCCAATGCCCTGATTAAGTGAGCCACAGGGCTTGGAAAGAGATGCAGGGGAGGGGCAGGTCCCAGCTCCCTACCCTGCTCCACCAGTGGGGCAGCTAGCAACAAGCCCCCGCCCAGTGGGGGCTCACTGCTAGCTGCACACTGGCACATCAGGGCAGATCAGATCAGATCACCTGCCCTTTCCCTGAAGCTGTTTCCAATCACCTGCCCCAAATTAAGGTCCCTGATCCTTAAGGATCTGGGGCTGGGAGATCCATGCTGCCAGGGCCGAGGGACATTTTCCCCTCCCAGGCTCCACCACCAGAGCCCACCCCAGCAGCAGGCAGCTCCTAGATGCAGGGAGGAATCTCCCAGCCCCTGCCCAGAGACAACTGTCTCTTGTCCCCAGGCTCCCTGCCAGCTCCTGGGCTAGCACCCAGGTGGAATCTAGAGCTCTCACTGGCTGCTTCCAGAGGCCAGTACAGGGCCAGAGGGGGTGGGAGCAGACTCCTACCAGGAGCAGTAAATCTTCTGAATCCCAGCATGTGTAGATGCCTGCCCAGGGTGTGTTTATTTTAGAGTACATTACTCTAGAGTAATCCCTTTCCCAGCAACATGTGTACATGTAGATACACCCAGCTGAACACGTGTCAACAGTGTGCTCTTATTCCCAAGAAGGCTAACAGCATACTGGGCTGCATTAATAGAAGTGTTGCCAGCAGATTGAGGGAAGTGATTCTTTCCTTCTATTTGGCACTGGTAAGGCCACCCCTAGAGTACTCTGTCCAGTTTTGGGTTCCACACTACAAAAAGGACGTGGACAAATTGGAGAGATTCCAGCAGAAGGCAACAAAAATAACTAGGGGTGGGGGCACATGACTTATACAGAGAGGCTGAGGGACCTGGGCTTGCTTTTATTCTGGAGAAGTCCAAGGTAGGATATTATAGAAGCCTGCAAGTTCAAGTACCTGCAGGGTGGTTCCAAAGAGGTTGGAGCTAGACTGTTCTTCGTGGTGGCAGATAACAGAGCAAAGAGCCAATAGTTTTAAGTTACAGCAAGGGAAGTTTGTTAGATATTAGGAAAAACTCTCTCACTATAAGGGTATTAAAACACTGGAACAGGTTGCCCAGAGAGGTTGTAAAATCTCTATCATTGGAGGTTTTTAAGATCTGGCTAGACAAAGCCAGGCTGGGATGATCTAGTTGGGGATGGTGCTCCTTTGAACAGGGTTTGGATTAGATGAACACCCGAGGTCCTTTCCAACCCTAATTTTCTATGATTCTGCTCTTTCTAAACCTATAACATGCTCATTCATAGTTAAGTCAGTATAGGTGGATCGAATATGTTTACAGAAGAAGTAGTCTAAAAACAATCTCTAATTCTCTATTAACAAATATGTCCCTTTAGCCATCTCTTCTGTGGAATGTGGTATCTAGCAATACCATATGACAAGCAAGGGAATTGAGAAAAAATCCCTGCATCTTCAGTTGCAGAAATACTATTTAATGACCAAGGATTGTATTCTGTTGTTACACTCCTCTTACAAAAATGGTCTAAATAGATGGTATGGTAGGTGATCGTCCTTTAGGCAGAGTTATTGTCAATGGAGAAGTCTATCTTACTTTAAAGAGCTTATTTGTGACCACAGTGGTAAGCTGAAGCAGAGTCAAAGAGCTTGCCACCTCCCCTCTTTACTACACAGTTTTGTTAATGGAATAAACTTGGGTTTTTTGTCTGCAGTAACATCTTCTATATCTGAAGGGTGTACTTTATTTGGACTAGGATTGGCAAGCCAATCAATTGACCAATCAATTGGCTGCCTGTGTTTTGACCAGTCAAAGATTATAGTTTGGGGGGTAAAATTGCTACATTTTTGTAGTTCTTGACATAAATAGGATTTGGGTTTTTTTTTAAACACTTCTTAATGGAAAATGTGTGCTTTTTTTCTGTGTATTATTTGGACCCCTTGGCAATTTTTTACAATTTTTGACCAATATTTGACTGGTCAGTTGACTGAACTTTATTTGACTGGTTAAGTACCCAACCCTTGTTTGGACTAAATAACACTTCAGAAACTTTTCAAAACTAGTGTAAGTGTGATAGGTGGGCAGGCTGGCTTGAGATTTAGACCTGAGAGGTGCCCACTATCTCAAAGGGGTAGTCCACCCAGTCTTTCCTGTCATGACTTTGTTTCCAGAAACTGATAATGTAATGCAGGGGGCTGCCCATTCCAAGCCCCAGTGCCAGGGGTTATTATCTACAGCTCTAAACCTCCCATACATCACAGCCCATGCCTCGCACCTGGCATCCTGATTTAATATTACTCCCCAGTCTGAGATCAGAGCAAACCCAGTCCAAAGTCAGGCTCCACATGCATTCACACCCCCTCCCCTCTCACAGGAGGCCTCTTACACTCTGTCCCCCTCTCACCAGGGCCTCTGACATACCATCCATTACTGGGCCACAGTCCATTGCCCTTGTTCTTCCTTGAGTGGCCCCTCTTGGGTCATCAGGCTTTGCTACTCTCATACTTGCCTTGGCATACAGTTCCTGCAAGTTCCTCTATTCTATGTGGTCCAACCTTGTGCCAAACTCTGGGCTAATTGTGCCCCAAGCTCCTCACCAGGCAACTCTGCATTACACCCCACTCTGGGGTCTCTCTCTCATGCTTGCACCCAACTTCTTATGGAGTTGGCCCTTGGGCTGGCCTTCAGGATTACTCCCATTTGTCCCTACTCAGCACATTCCTAGGACTGTCCTTCAGGCCAACGCCCACTTTAGCCCTACTCAGCCCCTCACATGCACAGCCCTTCAGCCCTACTCATGCTTCAGCCATACTTCTGTGCAGGGTCTCCTAATGCTCTACACACTACCCCCTATGAGGTGTCCAGGATGTGCATCCCTGCTGGGCTCAGGCACCTACACAAGGGCATACTTGGTCCCCACTTCTCCCCCAGCTCTCAGAATTACTCACCAGATGGGGGGGGAGCTGGGGTTAAGGCACCCCTACCCACCATTCAGCAGGGAGGTAACTGGCCTGGAATTTCCTGGGGGCTCCCACACTACTAGGAGCCCCACCAGGCCACCCTTCCCTGGCAGGGTGCAGTTTTAGGTCATGCTCAGGACTAAGAGCTTCCTGCTCCCACCCCTAGATATTCCAAGCTGTTCAGCCAGGCTGTATTTCTGCCTGGGCTGGCAGCAGCAAACTGCAGCCTTTATATGCCTAGTGTTCCAAAATGACTGCCCTCAACAGGCACCTGGTATGTGCCTGCCTGTGCCCTGCCACAGTAAATTACTTTGCTCTGCCCTTTCTGAGCTCATAGTCATAGTCATAGTGTCATAGTGTCTAGGGTCAGAAGGGGCCTAGAGCAGGCCATCTAGTCTGACCCCCCGCCAATGGCAGGAACGAGTGCCAGGGT